>JAAGOF010000088.1:927135-944454 GCA_010645155.1 Tigriopus japonicus | reverse complement strand
TCTTCTAATGGGCGCTCAAAGAAAGGATACTTTTTTTTAGAACAGAGCGTGTGTACCTTGGGTGAGGGAGTCGCTCTTGGAAATAAAATCATAGCTTCATGACGTGTCAGTCAATTTCAAAAATACTTTTTGTGCGAGTACAACTAAAACTGTTATCTTTAATTGATATTTCTACCATTTAATCACAAACGTGATGTTTCAAGCGGGGTTCTTGATTTGAAATGGGACTCTGACTCGTGACAAACTTGTATACACCATACGAGTACATAAGTAAATTGGAAAAAGGAATACTACGTATGTTTATTACTTGAAGAATGTTTTCCTATCTCAAAGCGTATATATTTTGAAAAAGATGCAAATAAATATTGAATTCAGGATAGCTATGTACGATATAATCTAAAATCTAATCAATTTGAATAGTGCATTGATCTGTTGCCCTTTTTGATTGGACGAATGAGGATATAGGAAACACCGTGCATCCGACAAACAATCCTCGATATAAATTGTCTCTGTTTTGTCGCATCTACAAATATTTATAAATGAAGTACCACTTTGAAGTATGCAAGTGCAAGTCCAAAATCTCAGTTAAAAACAAGTAATGTGGAGGCAAAAATCTTCATAGGCTCTAAAGTGGCCCGTAATTTATTTCTGTTCACTATTCAGTTTCCCAAACAATGACACTTTTATCCTTTTGTAATTCTATATAACATGTATTGTATATAACATGCATTGTTATATAATGTATTGTGTATTGAATATAACATGTATTGTAACATAATATCAAGAGCATGAATAAGTGGGATGTAACATGGTGACAAAGGGTCTATATATCGGTGCTACCACGATTGATTGCCTGAGAACAGATAGTCATACGATTAATAGCGGAGGATTGATTGCGTGTAGGACTGATGGCGTTGGAAATTGGTAGCCACACAATTAAGTGCCAACGCAAAATGGAAGAAATTAATTGCATTCAGAATGTATTTCAACATGAACTACGAAGCAACTTACTCGGAGAGGGGGAAGAATAAGATAGTTTTCAAAGGCCACTTGTTAGTGTTCGAAAAATGTAACAAGAAGGGAACAAGGCATTACTGGAAATGCGAGAGGAGTTGCCGAAAACCAATGCCTTGCCCAGCCAGAATCCATGTTGAAGGTGACGAAGTTGTGAAGGAGGTGAATGGTCATTCACATGACCCCATTCCTGGTCGTAAGGAGGTGCTGGACATCGTGCACAACATGAAAACTGAGGCCAAGGAAAATCCTGACAAAGCTCCAAGGCTTGTCATGTCCAAAATGGCCGAAGTTCCAGATGCCTTCCGTGGTCAATTCCAGTCTTTCAACTCCAAATTGAAAATGATTCAGGATGCCAAGCTCACCTCAAAAAAGGACCGACCCAAAGTACCCAAATCAATGGATTTCCAAATACCTGAAGAGTTCACCCTCAGCTGGGATAAAGAGAACATGCTATTTTGGGACTCTGGGACTGAGGATCCTAACAGAATCATTATTTTTGCTACTGAAGAAAGTTTGAGGCAACTGGAAGGGTAAGTTTTTTGGTGTTAATCGCTATTGATTCAATGTGTTCATGACTTGGCTTTACATTTCAGCTCAAAGCACATGTTCACCAATGCCACTTACAAGGCCTGTCCATCAATTTTTTACCAAGTGTGGGCCCTCCATGCCTTGGTGGAAACGACGACCATACCCCTGATCGTTGGGATGACTGCCAACAAGTCTCAAGACACATATGAGCGAATTTACAGGATGGTGATTGAGAGGATCCCGCAGTTCAAGCCAGAGTCCTTCTTACTGGATATGGAACTGGCCAACATCAACGCTATCGGGAAGGTCTTCCCAAAATGCCAAATTGCCATATGTGTCTTCCATTTGGCCCAAGCCATCTACAGGCAAGTGCAATCTCATGGGCTACAAGTCATCTACCGGGAGAATCCAAAAGTCTACCAATTCGTCAAAAATCTTGTGGCCCTGGCCTTTGTCCCTGTACCCCAGGTCAAAGTGTACTACAGGCAAGGGCTTGACACAATACCAGATGTTTCAGGCATAGATGAAGTTGTGGACTACTTTGAACGACAATATATAGAAAAGAGAGGGGGAAGGCCAGCAACTATTCCAATTCAGTGGTGGAATCAACATCAGCGAATAATGGCCGGTCTGCCAAGGTCTAACAATTCAATTGAAGCATGGCATTCACAACTGTCAAGTGTTCTTGTTATGGCAAAGCCTTCCCCTTGGAAATTCATTGTTCTTCTAAGGGAAGAGTTCAAGTACCAAAGCGTTCGTCTCCGAGCCCAAGAACGTGGGGACAAGTTTAAGTCTAGGAAGGACTACAGAGAACAAGAGACAAGACTGGTCCACAGTGTCAAACAATTTGAAGAGAAGGCTCCTCTTGAATACCTTCGAATCATATCATACAACTTCCATTGAAATATACTATACTGGCAATTAAGAATGACAATCAATAGTGTATGCCATCAATGTTTGTGACTATCAATCCTATGTGCTATTAATTTTTAAGACAATCAATCCTCCGCTATTAATCGTATGACTATTAATTCTCGGGCAATTAATCGTGGATACACCCTATATAACAATAGCGTGGAACAAAAGAGAGTGTACTAAAAAGAGCCAATCAAAATAGCGCCACTTCAAAACAGTGCCAAATGACTATTTGCGGGAATAGCTATTTCTCTCAGTAGGGAAACATTCTACCAGGGCCTGAGAAAGGAGAGAAGAGGAGAGAATGTTGGTTGAGGGCACCTCTGGATAATTCGGTCAACCAGATTATTTTCCGATTGGGTTGTTGCTAGCTAGGGAGGATGGTGCAGGCGTCAGAGGTGGAGGTCTAGGAGCGGCTTGCTCCTTTTCCTCGCTCCACCGATGCCTCTGGCACTTGCCCACCTGACCTGGCTTGCAACAGCTCAAGAGGAAAGCAGTCTGGTTGACTGAGTGGTTCAGTGTTGCCCAAAATCAACTGTCTCTCTGAATCGAGACATTCTCAGGCCCATGTAGAATTTACCCGATTGATAGACGCAGTTTTCCGTCAAGTAAAATGAATTTCCTAGGTATTTTTGACACTATGGTACATATTCTATAGCTACTTGCAAGTGCAAGGAAACTTCCAAAATGTCATAGGGCACAGGAAATACAACCTGCTTCCCAAAAGGAAAGAAAATCCAACATAAATACCAGAAGACCAAACAGTTGTGTTCTGTAAAAACTCGCTCAATTTGTGGTCAATTTTAAAATGAGGTGACATTTCTGGCATTTGTAAGTTTTTAAAATCTGGCAAAGTTAACCCATCAACTAGATTGTTGTAGCAGCAAAATTTCCCTGTGAATCAGGCTTGGAGACAAGCTGCCTTTTCATCACAGACTACCATTTTGTATAGATAGGAATCTCCTAAAGAATTTCGCTAATGCACCCGTAGGCTCCTATCCACATTTTAAACTTCCTCTGGTTGGCAACTCGATTGAAAGGATTGCCAGTTTTGAGACAAAGCAAGGCTGCTTGGGTTCCAAGATCGGGGAAAATAGGCATTTGAGTGACTTAAATGCTAAAATTTGGCAATCCTGACGAAACTTTGATGAGAGGAACACAACCTAGAGAAACAAGGCTTAATGAACTGAAATCGCAATGGCTTCCACAAGTTTGATTCACCTTGCTAGAGAACAAATGTAGTGTCAGCATAGTGGAGAACAGTGTTTCAGATAACTTTAGTGTGGAAAGGTGCCTGGATTTCCAAGGGATTCAAGGTATGTGAATTTACTTGGTGTTCATTAACAACCAAGTAACAACTATGGACCTGAATCCACACGCAAGTTCCTCTTGAAGATGGGATAAGAACCACATTTCCCCGGAAACTCTCCCTTGGACAAAAACGCGGAATTTCATCACCCTCATTCATTACACAACTTGAACAACTCAAAAATATCTTGCCTCTCCTTGCATTAGCAACAACAAACTAACGTCTTTTTTCGTGCTCATCTGTTACCTACAGAAGTTCATGTGAAAGAAGCGTCGTCTGAACACTAGTGACGGTGGATTTATCATGAAGCTTAAAAAAATCCAAACAAACCGACAAGTGCAAGAGAAAAAAATACAGCCTTTGACCGAAAAATACCCTTGCCAGGGCTTGAATCCATCTTCTTTTATGATCCAATGACTGGATCAATCTGTAGTGGCATGATCTATGTAAATTGATTGCAAAATCGACTTTCATTATAACTTGAACTTCCTGATTGATGGTGGTGACAACAAGGGCAAACATTTGAAGCTTCAAAAAATCCAAACAACCTGACTGTGTCGACGCTTCTTTCACATGACCTTCTTTATTGTTACCCAACTTGAACAACTTACGTTGAATTTTCCTGACCTCAATTGGATAATCATACAATGAAAGAAATTTGAAGATACAAACATCAATTCTAGAGCCTGAATTTATGCCAAGGTGACACAACCCATAAAAACCTAGATTTCCAATAAGCAACAAAGCTTGCCATGTCTTTATTAAGTACAGGATTGTTGGTGAATGATCAAGAAATTCATAAGTCGTTCAAGACGGGTAACAGATGAGCTCGAAAAAAGACGCCGTTTTGTTGATAATTCAAGGAAAGGCAAGATATTCTTAAGTTGTTCAAGTTGTGTAATGAACGAGTGCGATGAAACTCCGCGTTTTTGTCCGGGTAGGAGTTGCCGGGGGAAGTGTGGTTCTTATGAAATCTTCAAGAGAAATTTGCGTGTGGATTAAGGTCCATAAGCTACAACACTATTCAATTTGCTGGTAATGATGGGCTTGATTGAATGCAGTTGAAAAAGCTTGGCTTTACAATAATACAAGGGGACATGGCAAATCAAAAGTTAGAAAGTAAAGAATAATATGTAACGACTTTAAAGCCTGAGAAATATTTTTTAAAAACCAAAGACGTTTGGGGACAGTTTTGAAAATCATGAAAAAAATCATGGAATTATCTTTCCAGATTAATTTCAAGTCATTGAACTAACTCACAGGCAAAGAAGCAAAAATGTCACATAGAAAGATATAAGGTCGGGCTGTTCTAAAATACTGGCATGGTTTCTCGCGCACCACAGTTTTAAATTTCTTTTTGATTAATATTCTGTAAGAACCTGATTTCAGTAATGTTCCATAGAAATTAGATCATGAGCTGAACAATCTTAACAATATTTTAGGTAAACAAAAGTCTCTGGACTTGAAAGTGCGATAGATCCAGCCACATGTTTGAAATGCCTTCCCCACTTTCAACTGGATATGCTCATCGAACTTTCCATCATCTTGGATGACAACTCCTAAATCCCTCATGGATGAGACTTGCTCAATATCACAACCTCCATTGTCTTTGAGAGGAACATCTAATTTGGACGTCCCATACGTCATTGTGCGGAATTTCGTCCCGTTCAATGCCATATTACTCTGACCAACCCAAGAGTAGATTTTCTCCAAGTCCTCAACTAAACATTTTGAGTCCTGATCATTCCTTCCACAAACTAATTTTTTGTCATCAGCATATGAAGAAAAACTGGCTTTTGTTCTAAACTTCTGGAGAGGAGCAATAAAGAGAATAAACAGGAGCGGACCTAAGATGAACCTTGTGGAACACCTGACTTGACATCATACATGCCACTAAATGATCCTTCAACCTTGACTATTTGCTTCCTCTCACTTATGAAACTATCAATCCAATTCAGGACCTTTCCTTGGATCCCAAACTCTTTGAGTCGATCGAGCAAAAGACCATGATCTACCTTATCAAAGGCCTTGGCAAAGTCAAGATAGACTACATCAACTGACTCGTGACTTTCAAGCCCCTCAATGATCTGCTCGATGTGGTCAACTAATTGGGTGACTGTACTAAAATGAGCTCGAAACCCATGCTGCCCTTGGGGAATGATATCATGAGCTTCCAAATACTCAACAAGCTTGGACTTCATGATCTTCTCAAAGACCTTTGCAATACTGGAAGTCAGAGAAATGGGCCTTTAATTACTAGGGAGTGACTTATCTCCGCCCTTAAAAATTGGAACGACATGAGCTACTTTTAGAGAAGAGGGAAACTTGCCCTGATCTAAGATGCGACGCATCAAGTAGGAGAAAACAGGGGCAAGAATCTGTGAGTATTTCATCAGAAACTGAGATGTCACACCATCAGGTCCAGGAGAACTCGAGAGCTTTAAGCTCTTGATGGCCTCAAAAGCATCTTGATCTGTTACTACCAGATCCTCCAATGATTGTCCTGACTATCAATGCCAGGCTCATCAACAACATTACTACAGTCATGACCTGCTTTTCTTACCCTTTTCGGAATTGAAAATACACTTGAGAACTGATCTCCAAGCATATTAGCCATATCCTCACTATCATTGACGGTTTTACCGTCGACTTGTGTTTGTGTTTGCAAAAGAGAAAAACGCCTTTGGATTACTCTTAACCTCCTGGATCACTCTACTTTCCTTCTCTAACTGATCGGAATCAATGGAGGCCCTAATTTTTGATTGGACCACATCCAATTTGCTTTGGAGGCTGGCTACAGCAAATGGATTTGAAGTACGTCGAAGTCTATTTGAAATCTGGCAACTCAACAACTCCTTTTGAACAACTTCTTTCTAAAATTTGGAATTCTAGACAATGGCCCACCTTTTGGCGCCGTTTCTGGAATACACAGAGACAAACAAACCTCATGAAAAATAGAAATCAGCCTATTTATGGCGTCATCTATGGATGGTTCCTGCTTCAATCACTAGTCCATCACTAGTGTCAACTGACTCAATCATTTCATCAATGTCTATGCTCATTCAAGACCAAGCAAGGGCTCGGAGAGGAAAATGTAAAGATTTTTAACATCTGTTTATTAATGCTTTGTGATTTAAAACTGTTAATTGATAACCGAAAATTGTAGTGTTCATGATAGTCTTGCAGCGTCCACACGTTGGCTGCCGACTTCCTGTTGTTGGGATTTTCTGCCACAAAAAAAGCCTTGGTAAAAAAACCGTTTTCTTGCCCTTTTGGGTGATTGTGAACTCTGTCAGCATTGTTAACTAACTGATTTGATTTATCATTATCATCTATAAATTTCTACCCAACAAAAAATTGACGAATTGAACGGACGCTATTTCCGCTCTAATTCAATACACTCTCTTTTGACCTTGCTCTAATTTGATTCGCTCTCTTATGAAGCGACTCTATTTTGAGCCGACACTATTTTGATTCGCTCTATTTTGTATACACTCTCTTTTGAGCCGCTCTAATTTCATAGGATCCCGGTGACAAAATGAATAGCATAGAAAAAAAAGAATAATAGTCTCGGTACAAATCGTCAGCTAGGTCAGGAACCCCTGAAAGGGGTGAACACGAACTCCGATTTTTGAAAAAATGGTTTGAGGCCCAGGCTATATTTTGACACAATGTCATTTATTCCATATTAACGAGAAAACTGTTGAACATGCATCTTGAAAGAATTCAGTCAAACTTTTTGTGTTAATGTTTATTGACTAATTGTTCTTCACCTTGATTTTAGAGGTCCCAGCACTCCTTTTACTCGTCTCATGAACTTTTGACATTCAGCTCTCCAAAGGATTTTAGTCCTCTTAACAATCAGGAAAATACATAGATGGAATCTTGCTTCACCCATTAGTCCAACTTCTGTGAAACAATGCTAAATAGAAGTATCTGTGGTGATATCTGGAGGGCTACTCCTCTTCCATCCTTTTCAGCACCTCCACAACGCAGGAACCATTTCCATAGGAAAATGAAGGAATGAGAATAGTCTCAGTTTGTAACAAGATGGAGTCCAAGTCGGAGATGTTGTTGGCTGTAAGTATTGAAGGGCACTTTTGACGGTTCTGGATCAGATCAGCCATCTGATCAGGATTGGAATTGGAACAAAGGCAATCACGACGTCCTTGAGACAAAATAAGTGAAAAACATGAGGATTAAATCCTGGATTGTGGATTTGATTGAAAATGTTTCAAGTCTTGGGGCTCAAGAAGGTCAGGACCACGCAGGACTGGGGCTAAGGGTCCTTCAGGAACAGAGGATCATGTCTTTTCATTGCAGGGATAGGTTCAACGTGCTTGATAGGGTTTGATTGATCTTCTTAGGTCTTAGATCCCTTTGTCCAGGAATTAACAATCAAATTGAGTCAAAAAATCCACACAATTAAATTTTGGTGGGAGCCTATCATTCTCAAGACTTTGAGAGGGTCCATGTAATCCGGGTTAGACAGTCAGATCACCAATTTGGGCTGACTGAGTCGAAAGGCAAATCAAAATATTGAGCCCATCCATTGCTAGTAGGCACACCTGATATGTTTCGAAGTCATCTTAATTTGTTCTTCATTTGATGGAATTCTTGACACTGAGGACTTCTTCTTTCTTTGTTCTATGTGGACCTTATTGCGAACGCAGATTCATTCCTCTTGGAAAGGAACCAAATTTACCCCAGAAACTCTCCTCCGGATCAAAACGGGGATTTTTATTGCACTCATCCATTAGACAACTTGAACACCCTAAGAATATCTTACCTGTCCTTGAATTATCCTGAACTAAAAGACACAACCATATAATAAAAGAAATTCGAGGATGGACCATCATTTATAGAACAATGCCAAGGTGACACAACCTAAAACAAACTTGATTTCATACAAAGTTGGCATGTGTTAGTTAAGTTCACGATAATACATGGATGGGTTCAATTGTAAGTTCAAAGATATTAATAACACGTTCAAATCGGATAATAGATAAGCTCGGAAAACCCCGCTATTTTGTTGTTGATAATTCAAGGAATGGTAAGATATTCTTAAGTTGTTCAAGTTTTGTAATGGATGAGCGTAAAGAAACTCCCCGTTTTGGTCCGTGGGAAAGTTTGTTCTTAATCCTATTGCGGAAAAGAGGAATTTGGGCTCGGATTCCGGTCCATATTCGTTCTTTTTGCTTTAGTTAGGTCTATCACTTCCGAAGGTTGTAGCAGGTAACCTAGTCATCATCACATTTAATTTGATCACTTTGAACGTCATCTTGTAGAAAAGACACCTTGTGGGGGGTTTCATTCGCACTCCATGATGTGGTCATTCATTCATTCACTATTTCATTCACTCGTTCTTGGCTGAACTTTTTCTTCAAAAAAAGATGTCTTCAAAACACCCACATCAGACTGATTTTGGGGTGTGGAGTTGACCTTTACCAAGGCTAGGACTTGGCTGGACCCGCTTGAAACACAGAAAACCCCGATTGGCGCACTATCTTTTAGACTCTTGGTCGATTTCCGTTTGATATTCCACTTCCAACATGGCCGTTTGTACTTCTTGTTTAGTTACGAACTCTCGGCCTCATCCGTGTGACGTTGCGAACTAGGAAATTCCGCGAGTTCGTATCCAGTATTTATACTATTACATAGGTTATCCCTGGCTAGGTTTGCTAACCTTGAAATATCTAGTTACCAACAGAGATAGTGGTTATTCATTCAATGTTTGTATTATGCTCGGACTAGACTCATCTCCCAACGCTTTCAACAATTTACGTACCATATAGATCGTGATGATTGACTCACCACCAAAATCAAATGCAAATCTCATATTTTTCTTTTTGACAAATCGTTTATCAATACGAAAAAGCAAAAACACAGCTAACCTGTGTCAATGAATGACTACATTTCCAAATATTCCTATAAGGCGACCAGGAAATGCTGGTGTATCAGAAAAACATATTTTCAACGAATAAACGATAATGAGAATAAAATGAGTTTGTAGACTGAATTGTCAATGGCATTTGTGGCCTTCATCGTACTGAAACCTTCAACCTCATTCCATTCTTGTACTTAAATCTCTGCTTGTGGACAAAGCTTTCCAGATTTGTCTTGACTTGCACAACATTTGTGACATATGGTTGAGATTGACGGTCATTTATTCAAATATCCTCCTGATCCTCCCACTTTTTGACAATTCATGGTCAAAACTCGTTAACGATTGCTCTTATTAACCCCTGAAAGAGTAACTTCAAACCAGGCAGTTGAAAAACCTGTCGCCAAAAACTCGGAAAAAATTGACATCTTTACACATCAACAGTCTACACCTTTCGTTATGATTAACCGGCGTTTGTTTCTATTACTTACGATATTCACCCAACCTCCAATAACTCTTCAGGACGAATTATAATCCTAAAAATCATCTCATTTACCTTTGGTAAGTCTTCAAAGGAAATGTCATTAACAAAGGATTACTACAGCCGTGGATGCCTCGGCCAGTGGCAAAAGCCATTTTTCGAATTTTGTGCCAGACACAGAAAAATTTAACCAAACCATGTGTTCGGCTGGTAATTTAAAGCTCGTATGCTTAATGTCAACTTGATCTACTGAAATTTGTTGCATTTAGAGTAATTTGAAGCATAGAGCAATGCGCACTTTTCCGACCGAGCATTTGCACCAACAAAAATCGTCCAAAAGAACGATTGTAGGGTCATTTTTTTCTCGTTTCAGCGCGTATGTTCTGCGACTATTACAAATTTCGAAACGTTGTTTCTTGTGAACAGAGGTAAGTACGAGTATAATATAATGTCGTATAATGCTGAAATTCAGCAAAAGACATCCTGAAATGATTTTTTAATCAATCTCATCAAAACAAAGTCATTTTCTTGAATGGAATTCGATTTATAAAAAATCATCAGCTGAACGCCAGAGCATTAACCAATCTAAACATCTTAACTAGGGTAAGAAGCAGAAATTTGGCTTCCAGCAATTACTTGAACGCCAATATTGTGAACAGTTCTATGACCTACCTAAAAAAAATATGGTACCCTTCAAACTATCTCCAATTATGTTCCAATCTGATTCGTTAGATTGATTGTCTCTCTTTCTTGGCCCTTGCAGTACATACAATACATTTAAATTGGGTTTGTCAGAAAGAAAAACAAAGGAGGCCTTTAGCAAGTCAAACCGTTCCCTCATTAGGTTTGAATCGATTCACCAAAATTTGCATAAAATATGTAGCCTTCCGAGCATGTTCCAAGTTTTTTTCTCATTTTGGGAAGGAAAATGCCGGTTTAAAATGCATGCAATGTTTCCCTCGAGTCCAAGATCAGGCGAGGATACTTTCAAAAAGTGGCCAGTTCCTTCTTCTCGTTCTGAAATTGGTGGCCCCATCGCATCCAACCATTAGTTCTCTGGTGAAAATGGTTTCGCCTTGACTTTACGCTCCGGCCCAGTTCCTGTTCCGAGTTTCTACTTTCGGGAACTGTTCCAACGATGAAGGGAAAAGTTCAACGGAACACTAGTTTGGAGAACGTTACATCCTTTCAAGGCCTTTGCAATGCAAGTTCACTATCAAAATCTCGCTTCCATGTTACTTAAAGCTTTTTAATCAAGCGTACATTTAAGATTTCATGTATGATTATTTGATTTGAAAATCATTTATTTGAAATAAGAAACCGTCTGCTGTTAACTGATATACACTTTAAGTTGGATATAAGAATATTCCATATGACAATATCTTTTGATATTAGCATCTTCTTGTCACTGAACTAAAAAAGTAAAAGCAAATATCGTTTTTATAAATTAAAATAATTCTAAACAAGAAATACGGTGCACCTAACAGACAACTTTGTTTTATTGACAACCACATGAATTATTGTTCTTAGGAGCTCAGCGCTCGCCCGGAAAAGTAGTGTCATCTCGAAATTCCGAAGTTTTCGCTCCGCGTTGCTTAGCTGGGGAAAACTGGAAAATGACGATTTACTCAAAAACCGTTACTTGAATCTTTGATTTTCCGAAAGATTTTGTTTAGCCAGTCACCAAAAACGCCTTCTACGAAGGATTGATTACCTAACAACATTCCTAAAAAGGATGGTTTCATAAGGAACGTCATAGAAGGCACTACCTTGTTTGGCAGGCAAATATCTTTCTTGAAGTTTGATTCTCAGAGTCAATTCAGAAAATACAGCTTGCGCCATCTAGAGGTCACGGATCTCCATACTGTCGCAGCGGTCTGCCTGCTTAGCTAGATAGAACTGAGAAGTCTGGAGCTGGTCTGTGATTTGTGTTCCAAACAAGGTAGCCCCCTCTATGATGTTACTATGAAACCACCATTTTTAAGAATGTTGTTAGGTAATCCCTCGTACAGGGCGGTTTTGGTGGCGTCAGAACTAAGATTTCACTGATTAATTTAACTATGTGAAGACATCCATTTTTACAGATGTTGTTTCGCCCTTTTGGAAATTTACATATTTTGAACTTTGCCTTTGACTGTGAAGAGAAAATATATTTACCTGATATAAATAGTTTCTTAAATCCTGTTCAATCGTATTTTTCATTGAAAAATATCAGGAAACTAATTACTGTTTATCAATTGAAAATATAAACCCTTGTTATCAATAATTTCCTTGTTCAACTTTGTAGTTTTTGAACATGTTGACCAAAAGTATTTTGCCACCTTCATAAGAATAACTTATTTGTTATCTGAGGACTTACGTATTGTTTACATCAGTTCTTCTCTGTATCAAATGCACTTCAAACTTCTTTAAAGCTCCTTCGATTCGCTTAACTTTGAGGGGAAAACTCCAATGAAGGTTCCACAGTGCTTTTAAACCTTGAGAACTTTGGCAAATTTGGCTAGTCACCGCAAGTTCGATGATGATCACGATCTTTGACGTGGAAAAAAGGAATCGAACACTGAAAATGAAACCATGGAAACCAAAGATTGGCAGAGTACATTACGCAGATCGGTGTTCAGCAACCACGAAACCGAGAAAATGAAATGAAAGTCTACTTTCAAAGTCCCCACGTCTTACCAAGTCAACATAGATGGTTAGAAAGACTTCCAACTTTATTTTCAAAAGCCAGCCTTCATAATTCAAGGTCTTTTAGATGTCATTGTTCCTTCCAAGAACTCGTGGGGTTCATAGATCTAGGGATTTGCGTCCTTCGCAGTTTCTTTTCCTCCATTTCTACCACCTCGGGTTTTATCCTGACATTTCTACTCTCATGGTTCCAGCCATCAGCATCAAAAAATTGCTTCACATTTCCGGAGAAGGCCCATGTCCCACATTTTTTGCTTCTTTCTTGCCAAAGGCTGCTTTGCAGCCGAACCAACGAGAACAAAAGAGTTCCATGGAACTGACAATCTTCGAATGGCTCACATGCATGCATAACCCAGAAGCTTTTCCGTGAATGAGTCAGTCTACATTCTTGGGTTCATTCAGTGTGACGGTAGAGCAGAAAGGCCGCTCGATCCAACCGGCCTTCATGCGTCAGTAGAAGACTGTTTCATTGCCTTAACCCACTCTTGAATGGGTAACATGCAGAGTTTCCAACAACAGCAACAGCGAGAGGAACCAACAGGGATCATGGTTAAAGGAGAGAACCACGCACAGACTCCCTCTCTTTCTTGGTCTTTTGGTGCCTGCAAGAGATACGCGGCCTTTGAAAAGCTAAGGCCAACAAAAACCACTGAATGGAAAAAAGGAGGACGGTACAAGTAAGAAAAGAGATTTGTTCGAGTGCGTGGACCACGAGGTACCTACGTACATCCTGTTCTTGCAATGTTTGCTCCGTGGAAAGCCGATTCAAATTCAAAGGCTCTGTCAAGTGCAAACAATCAAAAATATCGCAAAACAAGAAAGGTGTGAACCATCGAAACTTTTCGAGCCAAAGACTTCGCATCTACCGGGTGCGTAAGAAGTCCCTGGGGCAGTCCCGAACCCCATCTTCATGGTGCTCAAGTCGAACTACGGACCCTAGCCAAGTCAAACTTGAATATGTGATACTTGCTCAAGAACTTCAAGGAGTCGATCGGCATGGCAGTATCACGTCTTTACAAAATCTCGAGAAACTATCGACCTTACTGAAAACTCAAAATTGGGAATTTTTGACGACACTACCAACCCAGGAAAAATACACTCAATTCATCAAGACCTTTAACGAACATTTTAATCTGGCGTCCCCTAGTAACGGGGAAATCAACTAAAGCAAACACGGCTGTCAAGCCGTGGTTCACTAAAGGTTTATTAACAAGTCGCAGAACTAGAAATAGATTACAATTAAAAGCAAGTAAGACACGAAACCAACTAGATATAGACAAAAGTGCGAAATACAATCACTTATACAGCAAAATCATTAAGAGAGCTAAGACACTTTACTGGGAAATATTCGTGAAAGATAACTATGCAAACTCGAAGAAAATATGGCAACAAACCAATAAAGTTTTGGGTCGTGGCCGATCCAAGGGATCCTTCCCTAAGGAATTCCTTGAAGGTGGTTCTATTCTCAAAGGAGAACTGAATATAGCGAATGCCATTAATAAATACTTTACAGACGTAGAACTTCGGCTGGCCTCCAAATTTGAGAAAAATGATAACTTTAATAAATACGTAACTGCATCCAATACAACCTTCAACCTCAGGGAAGTAAGCGAAGAAGATATTGATAGAATAATTAAATGCTTGAAGAATAAAGGTTCCACGGGATTTGATGAAATCTCGAATAAAATCTTTAAAAAAGTTGGTCCTAGTATTCTAGCGCCTCTCAAACACATTATCAATGATAGTTTGACCTCTGGGTACGTCCCAGAGCAATTAAAAATTGCTAAAGTCATACCATTATACAAATCAGGTGACAAAACTCACTTTAATAATTATAGACCTATTAGTTTGTTGAGTGTTTTCTCCAAAATCTTGGAGAAGGTAGTATACAAGCAAGTATATACTTTTACTAGTCAAGAATTACTATTCGAAGCTCAGTATGGATTCCGTCAGGCGTCAGAGACTACTCATGCAGTGTTGAATTTTTTGAATAATATAAATGAAAACAGTACTAAAGATATCAAAGTTGGAGTCTGTGTCGATGGCCGCAAGGGTTTTGACACAATCTCTCATGACATACTATTAGAAAAATTGTCAATTCTTGGCTTTAGCAACGATTGTAGACGCTGGTTTGAGAACTACCTCACAGGTAGGAAACAGAGAGTCCAAATAAACAAAATAAAATCCAATTATTCTAACATACTTTGTGGAGTTCCACAAGGGTCAATCTTAGGACCATTATTATTTCTACTTTTTATTAATGATTTGCCAAATGCTACAAAGCTTCTGGTCTCTCTGTTTGCTGATGATACAACTTTGCAGGGTTTTGGGAACACCATTGAACAAACTGAGACGTACATGAATGATGAATTACTCAAAGTTGTGGAATGGTTTGACTCCAATCACTTAACATTACATCCAAAAAAAACACGCTACATATTGTTCAATAGTAGAAAACGGAAATTAAATTTAAGCCTAAAAGGAGTTCCTATTGAACAAGTATCATCAGTAAGCACTGAGAACCACTTCAAATTTTTAGGAATCCACATCGATGAAAAATTGTCATGGTTTGAGCATGTCAAAAGTACACATGCTAAATTGCAAAAAATATTTTATGGGTTAAATAGGATCAAAGGCTATTTCCCCAAGAAAATAATTATTATGCTTTATAATGCCCTTTACAAAAGCCACGTAGAATATGGGATTCAAATATGGGGAGCATGCTCAAAACTAAGCTTAATAGAGAAGCATCAAAAAAAGACCATACGGTCACTTTTTGCTAAGGGGAGTTTTGTTCACACGGAACCTATATTAAAAACCTCAAATTTATTAAACGTTAAGGACATATACAAGGAACGAATGCTATTTACAGTATACAAAGTTAAATGGGGAGCATGCCCTAAAAACATAAAAGGAATATTTAGGTGGGAGCAAAACAGTACACGCAGGTCGCATGAAATCAAAGTCGTCGCAAAATATCCAATCCAATTCAAATTACCAAACTATTACATTGCGACTTATTACAACCTATTTTTCTCCAATAAAGACCACCGAATGGTCATGGATCACGTGGATTATTTTGCTCCAAAACAATTTACTAGTAAAACAAGAGAAATACTAATGGAATCATATTATGAAACTTGTACAGTAAAGGACTGTTATATCTGCGCAAAGCAAAGTGATTATATCAAATGATGACCAAAATAATCAAGTCAATTCAAATTTAGTGTCACTAAATTCATCAAATAGGAACCTAGTGTTAACGCAAAAACGCAAAAATGAAACAGAACCCATCTGACACATTCATCTGCTCGCTGAAATATAACTAAAAATCTTATTATGAAATGTAACACCCCAATCATTGAAATATCAATGAATCGTTTAAGTTCGGCCAATCAAGACATGCTACGGCATAGGCCGGTCTTCATCCAAACTATAAAGCAATATAAATCATGATATTGTACAATAAAGCTCTCATACGGATGAAATATATCATACATACATTCATACATACATAGTTCTACTTCATTTGGCGCCATGGATGAGCAAGTACCACTCAGGTACTTCAATCAATGAGTCAAGTCATTGCTGAAGTTTGAATTTGAGTTAAGTTTCAGTTTGTCTGTATCTGAATCCCATCAGTGTATAGTGCTGGTGCTTCCCCCTGAGACCTCATAATCTTTGATGAACCAAGGAGTCCATTGCCAGTTTCAAACTTTGATTCTCAACAGGTTGAAGGGTGATCAAGGTTACGGATATTCTTAGCTTTTCCCATTGGTGTTTACCCTGGCAAAACGCATTTCCTATTGGTGTTTACTCTTGCAAAACGCATTTCCTATTGGTGTTTGCCCTGGCAAAACGCATTTTCTATTGGTGTTTGCCCAGGCAAAACGCATTTCCTATTGATGTTTGGTTTCGTATATGTTTAGTATTATTTTTATTCACAGGAAAGCTTATGTACAGATACTATGTAGCATTTCTAAGTCATTGCTGACTTCTTGAACATTTTTGGAATGGTGTCTAGATATATAATAGGTCTTCTTCTGACAAGGATTACTGGATTGTTTGACGCTTTGCAAGGTTGGCTTTTATTAACCCCAGATTTTGTCTAGTGAGGTCTTGAAAGCCGATATGGTCTTTGATTCACGTTAGTTGGCGGGCATGGCGTTCCAGTGTTTGACAAACTTGTCGATGCTGCTGCCTGTCCAATTTCTGGTCCGGACATCGCCCCTTGTTTTCGAGGTTTCTGGTCGCAGTGGCGCTTTCTTCTTGGTAGAACAGGGTTGTGCACCGAAAGGGGACTTTTTTGAAAGCTGGTCACTGGTTGCTGACTCCTGATTGTTGTAGGATGATATTTCTTTCCAGGCCGCCACAGAGTTGGCTTTCAGGCTCGAGTCAACCACACTGTGAGTGCTCGTTTTCTCAAGCAAGAACTCCACTGGTACTTTGTCAATCAGATGGATTCTCAGGCAGGTTCTTATTGCGGAGTTGACCTTC
>JAAGOF010000088.1:878226-920008 GCA_010645155.1 Tigriopus japonicus | reverse complement strand
CAAATGTATCCGAAACATTACACTGTCCAACCATGCCTGGTATTGAAATCCCAGTCATCACAATCAGTGATGATGAAGAAGAAGATCAACCAGACGACCTCATCATCATTGAAATTGAAGAGGAACAAGTTCAGAACATTGCCAACAACGCCAACAACAACAACATCATCGAAAAACACATGAAAAAGCTTCACGCCAAGGATGTTCCAGTCGAAATTAAGGACATTGAAAGGTTTGAGCGCATCAATCCGAAGCTCTCCCTTCGGATCAATGTGTTATACCAAGACGGAGACAACATCTTTCCCATTCGTGCCTCACGGAACTTCACGGGTAATCATTCAATCAATCTAGTTTTATACAAGTGTATGTTTCAAGGTAAAGCCGTCAGCCATTTTGCTTTGATTGACCCTTTGCACAAATTTCTTAGAAAAACATATCGTAACTCTAAGGGTGGATTAGGGTATGAAAATTGTCATCCATGCCCCAATTGCCTACAAAAGTTTTCATTGGCTAGTGCGCTCGATAAACACCTACCAGAGTGTTTACAACATGAGCCGAAAAAGCTCGAATTTCCCCCCGAAGGCGAACGACTTCAATTTGACAACTTTGTTAGAAAATTTAAGGCCCCCTTTATCGGTTTTTTTGACATGGAAAGTTGTGCCGCACCACCCGCCAAGTCTTGCTCGATAACGTCATGTAATCTGACTGAATGCTCACACAAAAGTCAATTGGTGAAGGAGCAGAAAGCCGTGTCCTATTCTTTACTTATTTTGGATTATAAATATGACAGTTCTGTTTGGAGTGCTGAAGGCGTCAGACGTGCGAATCTGATCTCCTGAGTGATTACTGAAGCTAGCACATTCTTCAATCGAGACAATTGATTTGGCAAAAAAACTTCCTTTCAACTTTCAAACCAAATGAAGAAGGTTACAAGGAGTAACACCAAAGACACACCAAAGGGGTCAACAAGCCTATTAGACTACGTATTGTCGCCACTCCCACCCAAAATGGCCAAGAAAGGCAAAGGAGAGGGGCAGGAGCCAGAAATGGAGGGGCTTGTCGAACGGGTGGGTAAATTAGAGGAGGAGTTTGCTCTTCTTAAGAACGAGAACGTTGAATTAAAGCAGCGTGTTAAGGAACTAATGCAAGCCCTGGAGGAATCCAGAGATACATTTAAAAGAGACATTACCGCCACCATCAAAGGCACCCTCTCCAGGGAAGGTGACTCATATGTCGATAAATTAAAGAAGAATCTGAACCTCCCTGTCGGGCCGATCATCACGATCAAAGATGTAACCGAAATCCAAGACAGGCGGCTCAACTTAGTCTTCAGAGGAGTGAAGGAATTGGAAAGCTCCGACCTCAACGCTCAGAGAACCCACGATCAAAATGAGGTACTGCGTATCGCTGAAATTTCCGGCCTAGAACGCTCACAGGTCGAAAAGTCATTACTCTCGACACGAAGACTTGGAACCCCCAAAAGGCAGAATGCAGACAGTACCGACGTGAGTCAGAACTGGTAGAGACCAATCCTCGTGAGGCTTTCTTCACAAGAGCTGAGAGAAAGAGCATTGAGAACAAATCGAGTGCTTAGATCTTACAATCAAGAAAGCAAGGCACAAGGCTTAGATACGAGGTATAGAATTGATGCAGATCTCACAAGAGCCCAGAAGGAAAATCTAGACAAAACGTGGGAACTAGCACGACAGAAGAGTCGCGAACAGGCAAAAAACGGGATACGCTTCTTCGTGATCGGTCAAGAAAACCCCCAAATCAGGAGCAGACCGACCTCAGAAGAAAAAGAAGCAACAGCATAAAATATGCATCATGGAATATCTGCCGCGGAATGCATGCTAAGGAAAGCGAGATCAGAAATGCATTAGAATTTAAATCAATTGACGTTCTATTCCTTCAGGAAATCGACTTGACACATTACTCGGAAGGTCTCGTCCACTTTCCTTCATTCACAAGCTACGTACATAAAGGAGAAAAAAAGCGAACATGTATTCTTATAAGAAATAACACATTCAAGACAGTTGAACATTTACCAAACCAAGAAGATGATCCTCAGGTGTGGATTAAAGTTGAAGAAAAATCTGGGAAAAAGCTAACAATAGCAAATATCTACAGAGAATGGAATTCAAATCAAGAACATATTTTATCAAGGATGGTAGAAAGATTCCAGGCGATTGCATCTACGGGGGGAAGACTTATAATAGGAGGTGACTTCAATCTAGACCCAAGCCGTTTAAACGATCCAACTTACCAAAACAGACACACCACCTCAAATTTTATCCAACAAGCAGAGGAGGTTGGGCCTCAACGAACGTCATTCGGCATGACATTTACAAGAACAATCAAGAGCCTTACCGTGGATTCAGAATTGGACTGGGTCCTATCAAACATTGATGTATATGATCCAGAAAATGTCAAATTTGGCATGAGCGACCACTCACTCATATCTTGGAAAACTAAACACAGTGGGTTTCAACTCGCTGAAAACTTCACATGGTATAGAAACTACTCGATAATTGACGCGAGTGCCTTTTCAGCTGATTTAGCCATGTGTCCATGGGAGGATTTTGTCACAGCTCAGTGCGGAGAAATGGCATCTAGGTTGCACGACCTTTTCATCGGGACGCTGGATAGACATGCTCCCACTCGCTGCATCAAAAAGCAAAAATTAACCACGCCTCGCCCAAGTCAAGCTCTACAGAAACTTAGACGCCAGAGAGACAATGCTAGAAGCAAGGGGCAGCTTCAGAAATTACGCAAACTTAGATCCGAATGCAATAACTTAACTAAGAAGGAAGCCCATGAACAAGTCAGAAACCGCTTGAAGGGGAAAACTGGAGCAGAATGGAAATTGGTCAATGAAATATTAGGATGTGGAACCACCTCAAAGTTTGCCTTAAGAGAGGGGCCATGTGAGCTTAATGAAAAAGAGTCAGCCGATGCTTTAAATTCTCACTTCATCAACAAAATCAAAGATATCAGACAAAAAATGACAAAAAATGATGGTGACCCACTCTGGGGAGCCAAACGCAGAGCAAAAAGACTAGGCTTAACAAACGGCTCATTTAGGTTACGAACCGTATCAGAACAAGAAGTAGAGGAAGCTATCCGAAGTAGTAAGAACTCCAAATGCCCTGACATATATGGTATAGCCCCTGCAGCAATCAAACTTGCTCCCAAAGTTCTATCTGTGCCACTCACTTGGCTCATCAATTCCATAATCATTCAGGGGGTCATCCCAGATTCCTGGAAGTGTGCAAGAATTCTGCCTCAACACAAATCAGGTTCAAGAAACAAGAAGGAAAACTATCGACCAATTAGTATACTCCCCTCTTTCAGTAAAATCCTAGAAAAGGTGGTGGCGAAACAACTCGTGACCCACCTGGAGGCTCACAAGGTCTTACCTCCATCTCAATATGGATTCAGAAGAAATCTTTCCACAACCCATGCATTGGCTGCAATTGATCATGATTGGAGAGAAGCTGGAAGCACTGGACGTCATTGCGGCGCTCTGTTACTTGACCTCAGCGTGGCTTTTGACACATTAGACCCACACTTGCTAGTTGAAAAACTGGCTGTCTATGGGGCAAACAGGTCGCTCAGAAGCTTAATTAGCTCGTACATGTGTGGAAGACGACAGAATGTTGATTGAAATGGCAACCTCTCCGGTGAACTTCAGATCATGTTTGGAAGTCCCCAAGGTTCCGTCATGTCCCCGATACTTTTTCTTGTCATGGTAGCCGACATAGAGGAACAGATCTCCGTAGCCAATGTTCTCAGTTATGCTGATGATACCACAATCTATACGTCTCGAAACACCAAGGAGAGGACCCGTGATGTGCTTGAAGGTGCAGCAATAGAAGTTATCCAGTTCATGGAGGCTTCCAAACTCTCTTTAAACCCATCGAAAACTCAATTCATAATGATTGGGAGGAAAATGGAAAGAGATATCAAAGTGGGAAATGTTGCGGTGGCAGAGTCTTCAAATGTGACCCTACTGGGAGTGACTCTCAATAAGTCACTAACGTGGAAAGCCCACTTAGATAAGCTAGCACCCATCTTACGACAACGAATCGGAATTATCCGACGATTATCATTCCAACTCCCATTGGACACGATTAGACCAATCCATGATGGAATATTTACATCAAAAGCAAAGTATTGTCTGACATTGATCACCAACGTGTATGGAATCAAGGGAGCAGATCCCGCTCAAAGTCAACTACACAAGCTCCATAGGTCTGCAATGAAGGCGTCGTTGAGAATTGCCACTTCAGATCACCCTCCCGATGACGAACTTCTCAAAAAATCAGGTCAAATCTCGGTCAAACAGATTGCAGCTACATCAATAGCCAACCTTGCAGTGGATTGCCTGCAAAATTGGAAATCCCATCCATTAACCACCTCCAGAATAGTGCTACATTTGGGATCCAAAAGAACAAGACAAAGCCAAGACAGAACATTTTACCCACAACCTGTCAGAAACTCCCTCTTGGGACGAATGGTGGAAGCATATGAAGACCTCCCAAAATATGTTCGTGATGAGCCCAAGAAACACTCGCGGAAATGCCTCATAAAAAAGCTAATGATGTATTTTTTCTTTTTCCTTTATTCTTATATAATTTCATATCTTAACTTACAACCTCTCAATTACCAACAAACTTACTGACCATTGCATGGTCAACGCTACGATCATCGGAAAGGTCGATAAAGAGAATTATATATTCTGCGTCTTTACAAATAAATATACTCAATATTGTAGTTCAAAGGCATTTTTGCGGTTACAATTGCATTGAGGACTTGCAAGAGACTTTACTTTTGGCTCGACGGAAAGTGAATAGCCTTATCGCCGACATTGTTCCCATGAGTTTAAGTCGGGAGGACTGTCTTCAGTTTGAACGTGCCACGAGTTGTCATATTTGTGAACGAGATTTCCAGGATCGAGAAGTAGAAATCGTTGTTCGAGATCACTGCCATCTGACGGGCAAATTTTTGGGGGCAGCTCACAATGTCTGTAACTTGAAACGCCCTGAACAAAAAATAGTTCATATCTATTGCCATAATTTCAGTGGTTACGATTCTCACTTAATATTAAAGCAATTAAAATTTAATCAAGAATTGACAACTATTCAGGGCATGGCTCACAATACCGAGAAAATAAGAACGCTGAAAATTCACGACTTTGTGTTTTTGGACTCTTTGTCCTTTTTGCAAGGGTCACTAGCTGAATTAGTCACGGACTTGGCGAAATCTAAGGCCTCATTCAAAGTTCTCGATCAAATGAGTTTTGCTCAAGATGAGAGTAAAAGAGCGCTTTTATTGCGCAAGGGGGTCTTTCCTTATGAGTTTGCTACGAGTATTGAAGTCCTTTGTAATACCAAGGAAATTCCTAGTCGCGAACATTTTTTTAATCATCTAACTGATTCAGGCGTAAGTGATTCAGACTATGAACACGCCCAACTGGTGTTTCGTGAGTTTTCTTGCTCAAACATGCTTGACTACACCATGCTCTACATGCAGCTTGATACGGCGCTTTTGGCTGATGTCTTTATTCAATTTCGGGAAACGATGTATGACAAGTTTCACCTTGATCCGTGTCAATACATATCTTTGCCAGGCTTTGCCTATGATTGCATGCTCAAGCTTACCAAGATTGAAATGGATTTCATTCGAGATCCTGATTTGTTTTTAATGCTGGCTAATAATATTCGAGGGGGCTTTTCTTTTGTCAGTAAGCGCATGGAGAGCAACTTTGTGGCAGCCAAAAAAACATTGGCTTCGGATGGTCGATTGATCATGACTCCGGCTCGTCGAAAAGCCTTATTGTACATTGATGCTAACAATCTGTATGGGTGGGCTCAGTGTCAGCCAAAGCCCATTGGCGAGTATTCATTCTTGAGCGAAAGTGAAATCAAGGATCTGGACATTAATCAACTTAGTCGTGAGGATGAATATGGCTATATTTTTGAAGTAGACTTGAAGTATCCTTCCAGCTTACATGCAGTGCACCGTAGTTTCCCTCTGGCTCCGGAAAAAGTAACCGTTTCTCAAAACATGCTTTCGCCCTATCACTTACAATGTCAGGAAAAATTGGACATGAAACCAACGAAATCGAGCAAACTATCGGTCACTTTTTATGATAGACAAAAATATGTGGTACATTACTCTACTCTAAAGTTGTATTTAAAATTGGGAATGCAACTTAAGCAAACTCATAGAGTCATTCGTTTTCGCCAATCCCAATTTCTGAAACAGTAGATTGATTATTGTACTGAAATGAGGCAAAGTGCAAGCACGGATTTTAAAAAGCGACTTTTCAAGTTAATGGCCAATTGCATTTACGGCAAATTTATAGAAAATACGAGCAAGCATGTAAGAGTCAAGTGTGCCCGCAGTAAAGAATACATGATGAAACAAGCTACAAATCCGAGGTTTATGAATTTCTTGATCATTTCCCCTGATTTGGTAGCCGCTGTCCTAAAGTCTCCTGTGACTAAGGCCAAACAGGCCTACCTAGTGGGATTTTCGATTTTGGACTTGTCCAAAGAATTTATGTATAGATCGTATTACGAGCATATTTTGCCGGCCTTTGACGGAAAGGCTGAGGTATTGATGAGTGACACAGATTCGTTGTTCATCTCCACCCCTTATTTGAGTAATCCATTTCAAAGACTTTTACCCATTCTCGACACTTCTAATTTTGATCCCGCTCATCCTCTGGCTTCTTTGGTAAATAAATCTCGTTTGGGCTACTTCAAATCTGAAACCGGGTCCAAATTGGTGACAAGATTCATTGGACTACGCTCGAAATGTTATGCTTTTGAGACGGAAGGTTCCAAGGACACAATTCGGTGCAAGGGTGTGGCTAGAACTTTCAAAAATAAGATTCCCCTAACCCATTTCAAAAAATGTTTAGAAACTATCTCTTCCATCTCTGTCCAACAAATTTCCATTCAAAGTAAAAACCATTTAATGCACATTGTTCGCAGCAACAAATTGGCCTTTTCCAGTTACGATGATAAGCGTTATGTTTTATCTTGCGGAGTTCACTCATTGCCATATGGCAGTTCGGAGATTCCGGCCAATTCCCCTACCTGTTCCTTTTGCGTTTAATTGTTCATGTTTGTTACTTGTTCCCTTAACTTTAGTGTGATTTTATGCTTGAATGAATAAAAATGCATGATGGTATCTTCATGTTGAGAGTTTTCCTTTATTTATGAGTTGGTCTGTGGTATTCAAGTGGTCTTGGAGAAAGGAGATCACATCGTCAACATAACTATTGGACATTGTTGTTGCTCTTACAAGAAATATAAGAATGTTTGACATAATCAAACAGGTCAGGACCAGCATAGTAAAGCACTTGTACTTTAATAGTAGCGCTTTAATCCCTCGGGATTCTTCGTTCGCTATCGTTTTGGCTTCTTCGGGCGTGAATTGAACAATTTCTTGCAGCCCCATTTTTTTCGTATTTAAAAACAAACTCGTTAGAGTTTTCGCCGCTTCCATTTCTTATGTAACCAATCTCTTGGTCAAAACCTTCTTTCTGGTAATCCTAACTAGCTAAAATATTAAATCAAAGAATAGACACTTGCCTGTCCATTATTTCTTTTATTGCCTTTTTCATCATTACAATTTATTTAGAATAGTGTCCAGAATTGTGGGCGAGAAGGATCTTCCTGGATTCCAAATATCCAGGGGGCAAATGCATCTCATCCCTTCCTCCTTAGTGTCCCATTCTTGCTTTCCATTCCTCGTGTGTTCCTTGGAATCTTTAGAAATTGTCAATTGATTATTTGCATTTATCTTCTCATAAGAAGACAATATGCAATTAACACAAGGGGCTGAAAGTCAAAACGATCCAATATATGACCCAATAAAACCATACATTTTTAACCTACTTACTTGGCTTTGCCATATAAAGTTTATCCCGACTTATTGGTACTTTGGGTAAAAGGTGCAGGAATGACTGCTTGGTCTCCATCTTCTTTTTTGGCTCAATTGAAACTGATATTGTAGCTAATTATCTGTCCTACTTATATAGGCTCTTGCTGCTGTACCATCAACCAAAAATTGCCATTGTTTCAAAAATTTAGTATTGATGACTTCTTGTGCCTGTTTGAAGTTATTACATCTTCCCAATTTGGTGATTAATTTATTTTGAGTTGTACAATTTAAATTATTGTTTGTCACTTCCTTTCTTTGTTCAAATTTGTTGTCCACCTGCTTTTTTCCAAAATCAGGCCACCTGTGGGTCATTACACACTGGGCCGGAAATTAGGGGTTATGCATGTTTCATTTGATTGATTAGATCGAGTCGAAAATCGAGTGAATGTATAAACTACTCACGTCTTTTATTAAACGATCCTTAACAGACACTTTAGCGTTGGAGGGTACACCGATAAATTTGCGAATTCAAACTCTGGGCGAACGGATAACCGAAGGAAATTATCACCAGATGGTTGAATTCATTATCAAAAATCACAATACATCCATGTCAATGAAAGCAGCTACAATTAAGACTATCTGTACTCAAATTCACACCATCGATCCAAATACCTGGAAGCAGTTTGATACATTAGAAATGGCATGTCCCAAAGTCACGGGCAAAGTCGACATCAGTATTCTAATTGGAGTTGACTACCTTGGGGAAATTTATGATCCAGCTACAAGTGTCCGAAACAATTCCATTCCTAAACTGATTTCTACAAAATTCGGACATTGCCTGATGGGAACCACAAAAACAAAACAGAAGCACTCAGAATCGAATCCCAGCATGGCGTTGCACACAGTTAGCGTGTTCACCGGGAAGACTTCAATACAACAAGATTTAACGAATCTGTGGTCTCTAGAAGCAATGGGTATTCAAGACCCTGACAACGAACAATTCACCGCTTCAGAACTTCAAGCTATAGAGCATTTTCAGAAAAACACAATTATCGCAGAAAAAAAGGTAAACGGTGTCTTTGCCTTTCAAGGTGTCCCCTTCTACTCTGGAAAACAATTATGCGCAAGCACTAAAATGTTTTGAAGCCTTTGAAAAACGCTGGCAAAAGGATCCAAACTATGAAAGAGCGTATCGCAAGGCAATGCATTGATAAAGGTTATGCACATGTTGTACCCAAAAACGAACTATATAAGCAAAACCACTTGTTCTATTTGCCACACTCGGCTGTAATTCGAGAGGAGGCAGTAACAACGGAAGTTCGCATTGTGTTCAACGGTTCAGCGCATTATCGGGGAACTTCGCTGAACCAACTCCTATTGATTGGATCTAAATTGCAAAAGGAAATAGTTGACATTTTATTACGAATGCGAACCAGCCCTATTGTCCTAATCGGGGACATTTCCAAGATGTTCTTACAGATTAATCTAAATCCGGCCGATCAGGATTTCGTTCGGTTTTTGTGGTCTCGTTCCACACAAACACTGATGAATTGATTTATAAAATTCATAGCATGGCCAGTACATGGAAACATTGTGAAAAAGAAACCAAACGCGGTGTACTCTCTAAACTGGCGGGAATATTCGATCCGTTGGGATTGGTTTCTCCTCATACCATTCTGTGAAAGATATGTATGCAAAACATATGGAAACATGGCGATGTAGGTTGGGATGATAATATCCCTCCAGAGATTCAGACAGAATGGAATCTTGCCGTTCAATCATTACTTCAACAAGATACCCTTCACTTTCCACGTTACATGGGGCTCAGTAATAGTGCGCACCCTCCTGAACTCCACGTTTTTTGTAACGCTTCGGCCAAAGCTTATGCAGCATGCATATATGCACGATACATTCAAGATAACAACGTTAAGGTTACCCTAATAATGGCGAAAGCAAGGGTGGCACCTACTAAAACTTTAAGTTTGCCAAGACTGGAACTCATGGCTTGCAAAATCGGAGTTACACTTTACCGAAAAGTCCTCTCCGCCATGCCCAACGTGGCCCAGACCTTTTTGTATACTGATTCTATGATCGCTTTGCATTGGATCAACTCCAATCCTGACCACCTCAAGACTTTTGCATCCAATCGGGTACAAGAAATTAAACAGCATGCACACCGAACCCAATGGTTGTACATCCCAACTGCAAGCAATCCAGCTGATATTCCTTCAAGAGGTCTCATTACAAAAAAAAGCCATGCAAACGTGGGCTCACGGGCCAGAACAATTACAAAATCCGCAATGGGTCCCAAACAACTTGCTTGAGTTGCCCCCCCCCCTTCCAAACGAAGCCAACATTGAGTTTAAATCTTCCAATAATCCCACGTTACATTGTGCATTAGCCCAAGCTCATACGAATGAAACTAATGATGTTTCCATTTTTCAGACGCTTGAGGTGCCCAACCAAAAAATCAGCAAAAATGCACTGGTCGTGGGAGACAGAGTCCTGGGTCATCAAGAACCTTAGCGCCCGACACTTCAAAGTCAAAAACCAGCGAAAGCCCATTGTCATTCAAAGCCAGGAGGACTGGAGAAGAACGGAGTATCTATTCGAACGAGGAATCCAGCATTTACCGGTGATTTCAGTCGATACTGAAAGAATGTTGGGCGTAGGAAAACTCAGAGCTGTGGTGGTCGGAGTCGTGACAGGAGATGTATGTGTTATGGGTATTATGGAATTGCAAGAAAACATGAATGGCGAGACCAAATTGCGCAAAATCCTTCCCCAAAGACTATTCAGGGCCTTGGAAGACGAAACAATTTGCAAGACAGGCTCAAATATCATTGGAGATCTGAAGGCAGACTGGAATGATCATCAGATCCAGCTCCATAAAGTGTTGGACACAATCTCGCTGATGTCCGACACTAACATTAGGAAAGATATCTTTCCCGAAGATCCCCATCCCAGACGGACAGGGCTCGATTGGGTCAGCCAACTTCTATTCGGTATTCCGTACAAACCTTATCCCAAGAAAGAGATAATAAACGCCCGGCGCAAGAAGGTAAACGCACCAAGCTACCGGACGCACCACATCTACCATTGGCCTTTGCCGAAGCAAGAGTATTCACTAGAACAATCAAATTACCTGTTCAATGATGCTATCGTCCCATTTGCCCTGATAATGGTTTGGTTAGCTCATGCTAGTCCATATAATCATTGTGACACCCAAAAGGAGGTCTTCAGGTTGCTATATGTCAATTATGGCCAGCCAACGAACCTGACGCCTCCAGATGTACAGCTACTTCCACCGGAAGAAAAATTTGCTCATTCTCCACCACCCAGAACAATGTCTGAGGATGTGACAACGCACAATCAGGAGCCAGGTGAGCAAACCGACAAAGAAGCCCTAGAAGTTGGAGCCTTACACGAGGGAACTCAGAATGAGGAGAGTTGCGACCTGTTATCAATTTGCGAAGAATTGTGGGAGATCGTTTTTGAGCCACAAACGAGAAATGAGCAGGGAAACTTTCTTCAGGATTCCAATATCACCCGCGAAGAAGAAGGTACGCTACACACGCCACCTCCTTTGGAAGATACCCCGGACCTACTGGCAGTCTGTCAAGATCTGCATGATGATGTGAGCCATTACGTGCGAAATGAACTACCGATGATTACCCAATGCAACTCCCACATAGATCAGAGTCACCCGCAGCCCATCCAGCAACGAAAACGTAAAGGACCGGCTCCCGAGTTAAACGACAAACGGCCCAACCATTCGACCAAGGGCCCAAGAGCTTTACAAATGTCTGTCATGTGGGGAAAGGAATGTTATGCATGTGCGGGCACAAAACATTTGCGGCACAAGTGTTCTAACTACACACAAAAAACCAAGTGTGATTATAAAATGTGTAAAGACCCAAAACCACATTCCTTAAAAGGGTGTCGAGCTGTACACTCCCGTTGCAACACTTGTAAAGTGAGAGGCCATAATGAACAACACTGCCACCTGCATTCGAGGAAAGATTTTTTCAAAATGTTTTCTCTTGAGGCCAAGCAAGCATGGGAGATTCAGTGCTCGCTATCTGGACGACGCAGCTTGGGGTTTCTTCTTTTGGACTGACGGTCGAGTGGATAATGGACCTCCTCCTTTCTGTGCTAAGAACATTTATATTGAGGGCTTGACGTTTGAACAACAACGGGATAAAGTAGAAGAGGCACAGGCTATGATCAATGGAAAACCATAAGTAAATAACGAACACATGTAAAACCTCTGCTCCGTTTTACAATTAAGGTTATTACCCCCTTTTGCACTATGTAAGCAAACTAGTTCCACTAATTTCCATGATCCTTCCCAGCTAACAAGTTGATGTTGGCTTGTGAATCAAGGACAACAGGGGGAGTGCTATGTTCCGTACAAGATGCTCCATCAATGGTGTATGAACAGAAGAAAGCTTGTGACCTTGTTCCGTTTTGCGTAGTATGTTCAATGCCTGGGACTTGAGCAGTCCTTCATGTGGGTAATGACTCTAGTGGCCTATTTCTGCAGCTCATTGCAAGGTCAGTGGCGATTGGGGTAGTACACAAAGAATATGCTCCTATCATAGTGTGTGGGGGCCCAAGCAAACCAAGCGTGTTTGAACGATGTACGTTGGCTCTCATACACGTCCAGCACTTGCATTGGTCGACGTGTAACCTACTTAGGATCCGGACAGCCCCGATTTTGGACGGAACAGAAGTCGAAAAAATAGCAAGTTCAACCCAGGTGCCATCACTAAATAAAAAAGCCAGAAAGTCGCAAACTACGAGCTCATCGTCGTCGACGTCCACACCCGGAACAAGCGCTCCAACTCGGATGACAGCCCCCCAACTCCTTCAAACCAAAGATAGTATGATGGAAACGTGTGGTTGAGTGGCCACAATTCGACCTCAAATTCGGCGAGAGTTGTCGAATGACCTCGGGGGTGATCAAGGTGCCAGCCTCACAACGCGCGGCACCTTTCAATATAACGGGATCACCCTCAAGAGGTTGACTCAGGGTCCACGTGAATACACGTTCAACGTGTCGGCCCGTGACACTCGACGGCTTTACTGTGCCTTGAAAAAAATCTTGAGCAATGAGTAAGTGTGTCCGATGAGGTTGATTCAATAAAACAGAGAAAGAGATCTAGAAAAAACAATCCAATGCCCTTGTAAGAGGGACAGAATGCAATCAAAATGAAATATCAGCCAGTCTGAACTGTCTAGACTCCTCCATGCCTTATGTGGTAACTTAGGTGGGAGACCAGATGGCCCCACAAGAGGAGCGAGACCTAGGCAAGAGTTGAAGCGTGATGCAACCAGCATCGAACAGACCGCAAGACAGCGGGCATTGTCAAACAACGGGAACTCAGACGCATATGGCGCTGACCCCCTACTACAAATGCACCAGGTTCCAAAGGTGTAAATAGGACCACTTCAGTAAAAAACGGAGAGTTGATATGATTGTTCCGTACAAGATGCTCCATCAATGGTGTATGAACAAAAGAAAGCTTGTGACCTTGTTCCGTTTTGCGTAGCAAGTTCAATGCCTGGGACTTGAGCAGTCCTTCATGTGGGTAATGACTCTAGTGGCCTATTTCTGCAGCTCATTGCAAGGTCAGTGGTGATTGGATTAGTACGCAAAGAATATGCTCCCATCATAGTGTGTGGGGGCCCAAGCAAACCAAGCGTGTTTGAACGATGTACGTTGGCTCTCATACACGTCCAGCACTTGCATTGGTCGACGTGTAACCTACTTAGGATCCGGACAGCCCGATTTTGGACGGAACAGAAGTCGAAAAAATAGCAAGTTCAACCCAGGTGCCATCACTAAATAAAAAAGCCAGAAAGTCGCAAACTACGAGCTCATCGTCGTCGACGTCCACACCCGGAACAAGCACTCCAACTTGGGTGACAGCCCCCCAACTCCTTCAAACCAAAGATAGTATGATAGAAACGTGTGGTTGAGTGGCCACAATTCGACCTCAAATTCGGCGAGAGTTGTCGAATGACCTCGGGGGTGATCAAGGTGCCAGCCTCACAACGCGCGGCACCTTTCAATATAACGGGATCACCCTCAAGAGGTTGACTCAGGGTCCACGTGAATACACGTTCAACGTGTCGGCCCGTGACACTCGACGGCTTTACTGTGCCTTGAAAAAAATCTTGAGCAATGAGTAAGTGTGTCCGATGAGGTTGATTCAATAAAACAGAGAAAGAGATCTAGAAAAAACAATCCAATGCCCTTGTAAGAGGGACAGAATGCAATCAAAATGAAATATCAGCCAGTCTGAACTGTCTAGACTCCTCCATGCCTTATGTGGTAACTTAGGTGGGAGACCAGATGGCCCCACAAGAGGAGCGAGACCTAGGCAAGAGTTGAAGCGTGATGCAACCAGCATCAAACAGACCGCAAGACAGCGGGCATTGTCAAACAACGGGAACTCAGACGCATATGGCGCTGACCCCCTACTACAAATGCACCAGGTTCCAAAGGTGTAAATAGGACCACTTCAGTAAAAAACGGAGAGTTGATATGATTGTTCCGTACAAGATGCTCCATCAATGGTGTATGAACAAAAGAAAGCTTGTGACCTTGTTCCGTTTTGCGTAGCAAGTTCAATGCCTGGGACTTGAGCAGTCCTTCATGTGGGTAATGACTCTAGTGGCCTATTTCTGCAGCTCATTGCAAGGTCAGTGGTGATTGGGGTAGTACACAAAGAATATGCTCCTACCATAGTGTGTGGGGGCCTAAGCAAACCAAGTGTGTTTGAACGATGTACGTTGGCTCTCATACACGTCCAGCACTTGCATTGGTCGACGTGTAACCTACTTAGGATCCGGACAAAGCACTGGCGCTGATAAGTATGCGAGTTATGGATCACGTGACAAAGAAGGCCAACCCCACTAGCAGCAAAGCATGCACATGCGTAGGCGTAAACAAAGAGTGTAGTCCCCGTGAAGAAGGAAGCGAGTCAAGTTGGGGGGATATAAAAGGAAGACCCCGGGCTTCAAAAAAAACAGAGTTATGATGTTGAAGTAAACCTATACACAAGTTTAGTTCCACATTGCTCCAAGTTTGGAGCAAGGCTTCCCCAATTGGGAGGCCGGATTCACAAGTTTACATGTCGAGTTGTACTCCAAAGAGACCAGTTTCAAGTGTCGTGGGAAGGAGTGGATTGCGTTCGTCATTTCGTCATTTCACCCAAAGTAAGATCCACCCCATTATTCCTTTAACCGTTCGTTATTTCCACCCGTCAAGCTAGATCACAAAGTGAAGATTGATATGTGCTTATGCTAATAGATCTCATTGATTGACTGAGCCGTACGTCGGGCCTGGGATGAGATCCTTAGTATATGACTGTTGGTAACTCTCATTGATTGACTGAGCCGTACGTCGGGCCTGAGATAAGATTAGCACTGAGATTAGACAAAGTCAAATAGGTTTTTCGTCTTCACTTTGTTGGGTGTGTGAAGAAATTAATCTGAAGGTTTTTCCCAGTTTCTTCCTATTGAGCAGAGGTTAGAATAAGGTAATGTAAATCCAGTATAATGTATATATCGAGGTGTAAGAGTTAATAAAGTAAGCATTGTCTTCTGTTACTAAAACAGCTCTTGTTCTGGTATATCATTATCGTTCGCTCTGGCCTTTGGTCTTTACTTAACCGGAGATCTTTCGATAGGTCTAACAAATTTCAAGCCCTGGTATTAAGTGTTCTCTAAAAAAGGCTATCAAGGCAATTTTGGACTTAGTGCCAGGGTCAGGAGGGACCTACTTATGTTTCGTCAGTTTTTAGGGAATCGTAAGATTACGTCTGGACCTTCAATCCAGACTTTGGACGGAACAGTTTGAATTTGAGTCAAGTTTCAGTTTGTCTGTAACTGAACTCTAGTGCTAGGGTTGGTGCTTTGGTGCCCGGTCAGCGAGCTGGTAAGTTTATGTTCCGTCAGAGTTCTTTTTGGGGAATACTTTGTTGAATATCAGTCGGGACCTTTCAACCCCGACTTTGGACGGAACACTACTGACATGCTTAGTGATACTAATTGTCCACCTTTTGTTGAAAGCAACATGGTTTTTTATCATTGGAATTGTTTAAGGGCATTTTTCCCTTCGTAAAATGCTTAACAAAATATTTTAGTATCATTTTTAAACATTTTACAGTCTTCTTTTTTCTTTAAAACCCCATGTAAGTTCTAAAAACAAAGACAGAGAAGAACATTTATATCATTGTATAGCGTCATCCATCCTATCCCCTATTCATGGATGTCAAAAATCTCGAGAATGACGCTAGCTAATTGAGAATCTCTAACTGAATGTAGTGTGCTTATTTATATCTATGGAGGCGAGATAATTGTCTTCATGCCTCAAGCGTTTACATGCATGATGTCAAGGGGCTATAAAACTTGCCAGAATCATGACCTAAGGCCTCTAGCTGATCATTGGACAGAGAGTACTATACAGGAGACAGGATTGTGATCATGTGCTCAACACGTTCAAAGTCTAACCCGGGTAAGATTGGTTTTTAGTAGTAAAAGGAGGAGGATGAAACAATGTTCCATTTTTTTTTAAGATGTGTCCAAAGCTGATGGAAAACACACACTGCCATGTATGAGTTGGCCAAACTCACAGTCGTGATTGATTACATGAATGCCAAAATTGAGCAACTGAAATGGGAACTTGTCAATCTCTCAATCCAAGTTTTGAAATACAAATTTTGGAAATACAACCAAACAAAATGGGGAAAAACGTGTATGGCATCAAAGGAGCAGATCCCGCTCAGAGCTAATTACACCAACGCAATAGGTCTGCAATGAGGGCCCTGTTGAGAATTGCCACTTTAGACCATTCTTTCAATGACGAACTCCTCAAAAGATCTGGTGATATCTCTGTCAATCAGATGGCAGCTACGTCAATAGCCAATCTTGAAGTGGCTAGCCTGCAAAATTGGAAATCTCATCCTTTGACCACATCTAGGATAGTGCAACATTTGGGAGCCAACACATCAAGGCAAAGCCAAGAGAGAACATTTCCCCCTCAACCTGTTAGAAACTCCCTCTTGGCGAATTTGTAAAACAGGGTCAAATATTGGAGGAGACCTGAAGGTGGATTGGGATCAACATCTGATCCAAGCTATACTGTGTTGGACAAAAGTTTAGCACCACCCCCAAAAATGGAGTTACAGTAGATAGCTAAAACATGCATTAATTCTCGCAAAATTTGGGTCAAAGCATGTTCATGTCATTAGCTATTATTCGACAAAGTTTTATTTGAATTGGATGAACCTGGTGGAAGGAACCCTGTAATAATTGATGGCATGAAATGAGTTGCTGGTCAAAAGTTTAAAACCGGAACGAAAATCACCTCATTCATTAACTTGAGAGTTGTGCTGACCCTTCCTAAGCCTACCCACTACAAGACAATGGGGCGAGCCAAGTCCTTGAGCGATTTTGAGAAAGGCCGAGTGATTGAGATGGCTTCTTCTGGACGGTCAAACCGGGACATCGCAAGTGCCATGGGGAGGAGCCACACCACGATTGGGAGATTTCTGAATGATCCTGAGGCGTATGGAACCAAGAGGAGGCCTGGTCGTCCAAAGAAAATTTCTCTGAGGGATGGGAGGGCCATAACCAATGCAACTCGCAGGGACAGTGGCATCAGCTCTTCGGAAATCAAGCGGGATACAGGTGTGTCTGCTTCTCCCAGATCCATCAGACGGTTCCTCCGAGCCAAGAAGATCAAGAGGAAGAAGCGTTTGACCCGCCCAGCTCTCACACGCCGTCACAAGGAGAGGCGTTTGGAATTTGCCAGACGGACTCAAACGTGGACGGATGAGTGGAACTCGATTTTGTGGTCAGACGAGAAGAAGTTCAACCTTGATGGTCCAGATGGCTACCAGTACTACTGGCATGACCCAAACCTGCCAGAGGAAATGTTTTCTCGGCGGGCCTCTGGCGGTGGCAGTGTGATGATCTGGGGAGCTTTTGGAAGAGCTGGAAAACTTGATCTTCAATGTATTGAAACTCGGATGAATGCAGTTGGATATCAACGAATGTTGAGTGGAGCCAACCTGAGGCATCGAGGAAGGGAGATTTGTGGCCGAAACTGGACTTTCATGCAAGACAATGCCCCAATACACAAGGCGAGGTCAACGATGCAGTGGCTCGAAGATGAAGGCATTGAAGTTTTGGGATGGCCGGCATGCTCTCCGGACCTCAATCCCATTGAAAACCTCTGGGGAGTTCTTGCAGGCAAGGTGTATGCCCATGGGCGCCAGTACAGCAATAAAGAGGATCTCAAAAGGGCAATTTTTGATGCTTGGGATGCCATCCCTCTTTCCACCTTGGAGAGCCTTGTGGATTCCATGCCAAATAGGATTTTTGATGTCATCAGCAAACACGGGTCTGCCACCAAGTATTGATTTCACAATTTGCTCAAATCCTCTGAAGTAACCACATGTTTTTATCCATGGTGCTAAACTTTTGACCAGGAAAAATTGACCTAAATGAAATCAATCTGATATTATCAATGTATTAGCAGTATATTTAGGTATGTTCATATTAAGTTCCAGCTTCCATGTTGATTATCTGAACCCTCTAACTCCCATTTCAACAGTGTTGCTAAACTTTTGTCCAGCACTGTATGTAATTCCCCCGTCACAACTCGTCATGGTATTTCTCCGTCACAACTTTTTCTGGGACATAGGCAGAGAGGTTTTCTGCCAACTCTACCCAAGGTTGTTGGTTGTACGGATCAAGGGAGCGCCGCTCGAATGAGGAAACGAGTTCAGAAAGCAACTAAAATCAAATTCGATCGACACACTCACCCCCTTTCCACTCTTGAAATTGGGCAACAAGTGTGTGTCGGATCGCATGTTGCAAGTTTCCAGCCTAAATGAGCCAGTCCATCAAATTACCTTTAAGTACAGAAATGTGCAGGAGGCGACAAGGCTTTGTTTTTGTATTGTTGAAGCAACATAGGACCGAAAATAAGTGAACAAGGGAAGAAAAGCAGAGTCCCAGATCTTTTCTGCGCCAGAATAAGCTCTGTCCCAAATATTACAGAATATGAAAAGTTCTGCCAAGAAACCTTGCCAACTTTTGACTCAAGGAGTTATGGCCCCAAACCGCAAGCTTTAGATCATTTTTGGTGGAAGCGTATCGCAGAATGGGACCAAAGCTACCCCTGATCCAAATTTCCAGTCCTTGGGGGTCAAGATTGCACAAGTATTGACTAACTTTGCCAAGGCCACCATCGGGAAGGCGGGTTTGTCTTTCCGGCCCCAGGCTGAGGTCTGAATGGAATGAAATGGAAGACACAAAGAATGAAAAAGGTAGATAATACTGTGATTTATAAATGCTGAAAATTTCGTGAGGCTATGGTAAGCATTTCTTAAGTTATAAACATTTTCCTTCTAAAACTACTTGACCGGACATTTTTGTTGCCCTTACTGTAGTGTTATTCCTTATGAGTTATGACTCATGTTCTACTGTTATTTACATACGCTTACTATGCACACACGATACTTCTGTATCCATGCTCCAACTCCCGCTAATAAAGAGTTTGCAAGAGCTCCACCGAGTACACATCGTGCTTCCGTCACTCGCGTCTATAACATAACACTGTTGAACCTCAAAACTTCGTGTGTTTTTTTCACAAGTCCCACGACGCTCTTTTCGTACGTCTCGGTTCAAACGAACGCAGAATATCTGAATTTATAGTTAATCTAATTTGTATATTCCCAGTCTTCCCCCTATTGAGCAGAGGTTAGAATATTTCATTGAATCAACTTGAACATATAATTCGGACAGGGATATTGCAACCCAAATGAATTGAAACTAATGGTGTCCTGATGTATGTATGTATTTCAGTCTGAGTGTTTCGTGGTCCACTTTTCATTCAAATTGGCAGGGATCTAATAAAATCATCTACTCCCTTATTGAAGATGCTTGGTTTGGAGGCAGTCCTTACTTCAGATGGCAGCTTGTTCCAGGTGCGAATTGCTTTCGTTATGAAGCTCTTCTTTGGGTTGGTACGTGGGTGAGTGATGGTTGAATAGTTGCTTCCTTTTGATCGAGTTGTTGCTCCCGATGAGTTTTGAAAATTGAGGTGTTCCTCAATGATATGATGGGTACATTTGACTTGTACAGGTAAGTTCAACATCCAACAAAAATCCAACATCTAATCCCTGCCCTCTCTACGGACACCACTCAGTAAGTATTGCACATAAGGAAAGTCAGCTGACATTAAGAAGGAATCAGCATCAAGAGTTGTTCAATATCAATTCATCCAAACTCAAAATAGCATTGGGTCAGATGAAAAGAAGATTAAGGTGTTAGAAACAATCAGTCTTGCAACCTTTAATGACAGGATGATCACCATTACTGATCTTTATTATGTCATCACCATTGGAAAGAAGCTATTGGATGGGCTCAGTGCTGAGAGAGTGGAGAAGATTGAAGGGGACTCATCTGAGGATATAATCAAGAATGTTGGAACTGATTTACATGAGTTGCTCTTAAAATTCAAGAGGGGAAAGTCCATCTCAGAATGATCATCTAGAAAGAAACTCTTCCATGATTTTTTCTTAAAAAACTAACTAAAAGCAAATAGAAGAATGGAAACAGAAATAAAAACATAGAAAGTGAAACAAAAAACTCTCTTACCTCTATTGTGAGAGTTAAAAGAATAAAATTTAAATTTCAACTCATATGTTCATTGTGTTACTCGTTTTTTAGGTTTTTGTCATGGTTTATTCTTCTTACTCTCCTGTTGTTCACCACCACTTCATCAATCACTGGGAAAAACTCAACCCTATTTTACAAAGATGGGTTGTTTCAAAGGCATTCCAATCTCCATAAAACTTACGTATTATTCATTGACGCATGTTCTTTGGCTTCCTTTAAATTAGAAAATCGCTTTTGAGATTTAAAAAGCCACAGAACTTCGTGTCAAAATTCATTGCAACTTGCTCCCTTGTCACGTAGCTGACAAACACCTAAGCACGAATTGAGAGGACAATTGGAAATGTTACTGTGAATTTTCAAACGAAATTTTCGGTGCATGATGAACCGAAAATAGTAGTTCATAATAATTTGGTCACAAAAAGGCCGCGTTCACAACAGCCCTTTTTGTCTCCCTGTCTTCACCCATGTCCTATGTTCAATTGCCTGAAGCTCATGGATCATGAAAAGGACAAAGCAGAAGAGAGCAACTAAGACATGAGAGAAGAAAAAACGAAGGTTGCAAAGAACAGCAAAAACAAGTGCCTTTAAGTAGATGACAGTCGTTGCTTGCGATATATTTAATCGAGTGATTATAGTCTGGGGTTGAGATATTTACCTAAAACGTATTACTCCCGTTTATGAATGTCTATATAGAATTTTGAGCAATTGATTGAGATAGTGGTTCAAACTAGATCAGTATAATAACAGAGTACGGTCACAAAGTGTGCCATCTAGTGGATTTCATGCGGCAACAGCTCGCCGTTCCCATGATACACATATTTTTGAAGATTGCAACGGTCATTCATCAATTTTGGACAAAATAAAGTGCCTCAAATGCTGACTGAGTATTGTAAATGGACCTGTGGTGGTTTTTAGTTGAAATTAATAGTTAAATCCCTCTCAAATTGGCATGGAAATCTGACTACTATAAAGGTAATTCAGGCATGATTTGTGTCAAAATTCATCAGAAAAGCACTAAAGTTCTTTTTGGAGTTCCGCCATCAACATTTTAGGCACTTAAGTTTGTCCAAAACTGGTGAATGACCGTTGCAATCTTCAAAAATATGTGTATCATGGTAACGGCGAGCTGTTGCCGCATGAAATCCACTAGATGGCGCACTTTATGACTATACTCTGTTATTATAGTGCTCTAGTTCAAACCATTGTTGAGGCTAAATATAAAAAAGACATGCATGGAAATAACACTTTCTAACAAGCAGCGACGAGAAAAATATGAGGTGCTGCCAGAAGGACGGTCCGTAGATAGAGATAGGCCCCCGGACCGAGGCTAGAAATAAGTATGAAGAAATATTTAGCCTTGCAAAGGCGCTTGTCGAACCGCCATCAGGAATGCGTGATGCAATCTCGCATTACATCCAAAACTTCACATCCTATCATTTTTCTATTTCCGCTTGTGATGAAGTATTATTAAACTCAAAGTATTTGAACGTGACCTGAATAAGGACTATTTCCCCGATACTGCCTTACTATATTATGATCTCCTCGCTTTCCATAGAATTTTAACAATAATGCAAAATTCGCCACAACCACAGAATCGCAAGATAATTTCTTCCGCCGTTGTCAGGGAACTGATTTCCGAATTTAGATACGAATCTCATTACCGGGAGTACTTGTTAGCACACGCTTTTAATCCGGCAAATTTTGAGGAAAATGACAAGATTCTTTACAGGAAATAAGTTTTCGGACCTCATGTTCGCGTACGACGTGGACGCCGAGTTCGTGGTTTTTGACACGGCAAGATGTAACGATACATATTAGCCGTGGAACTTCATGGAGAACTTAAAGAACGGCTGGTTCACTTCCCCCAAATATAAAACTGCAATGAAAATGTTCAAAAGCTCAAAGATCGTGGTGTTTATGAACGGTGGCAGTTTTAGCCGGCGGCCAATTTTTCAGGAATCATGCATTGGAAGTCAAATTTCATATAATCATAACCATATTTGACAAACAATAAACTTCATTCAGAGATGATGAAAAGGATCCAAGAATGTCCATGATAATGTCACACTTGAAGAAAGTGTCAATCATCTTGTGACTTTAAGAAACCAGTTACATGATCAAAAATCTTTGGTTTGCTCAACTCAACACATGAGTTTGCCCCCCTCAGACAAAGATACTTTCCATCCCTTGCCACTTTTTAGAAAAAGGACTTAAACTGTTGTGTGAGATGGCTCAGTTTTGAAAATAACAGGCACACAAATAATGCCATTTTATTTGGGTATTCAACTATGCTCATCACAGCACTCACAAATTGTCACAAATTGTCCAATTATAGTGTTCAAGTAGAAACTTGCACATGACAAATTTGTGAAAATGCATGATCGAAAATCTTTGGTTTGCTCAATTCGACATTTTCAGGAATCATGCATTGGAAGTCAAATTTCATATAATCATAACCATATTTGACAAACCATAAACTTCATTCAGAGATGATGAAAAGGATCCAAGAGTATCCATGATAATGTCACACTTGAAGAAAGTGTCAATCATCTGGTGACTTTAAGAAACCAGTTACAAGATCAAAAATCTTTGGTTTGCTCAACTCAACACATGAGTTTGCCCCCCTCAGATTTTTAGAAAAAGGACTTAAACTGTTGTGTGAGATGGCTCAGTTTTGAAAATAACAGGCACACAAATAATGCCATTTTATTTGGGTATTCAACTATGCTCATCACAGCACTCACAAATTGTCACAAATTGTCCAATTATGGTGTTCAAGTAGAAACTTGCACATGACGAATTTGTGAAAATGCATGATCGAAAATCTTTGGTTTGCTCAATTCGACATTTTCAGGAATCATGCATTGGAAGTCAAATTTCATATAATCATAACCATATTTGACAAGCAATAAACTTCATTCAGAGATGATGAAAAGGATCCAAGAGTGTCCATGATAATGTCACACTTGAAGAAAGTGTCAATCATCTTGTGACTTTAAGAAACCAGTTACATGATCAAAAATCTTTGGTTTGCTCAACTCAACACATGAGTTGCCCCCCTCAGACAAAGATACTTTCCATCCCTTGCCACTTTTTAGAAAAAGGACTTAAACTGTTGTGTGAGATGGCTCAGTTTTGAAAATAACAGGCACACAAATAATGCCATTTTATTTGGGTATTCAACTATGCTCATCACAGCACTCACAAATTGTCACAAATTGTCCAATTATGGTGTTCAAGTAGAAACTTGCACATGACAAATTTGTGAAAATGCATGATCGAAAATCTTTGGTCTGCTCAATTCGACATTTTCAGGAATCATGCATTGGAAGTCAAATTTCAAATACCGGGCCATGAAAAAGTCTTGAGACCTTTTTAAAATGCATTTTTCTAGGTTTAGTTCATTAAAATTTATCCTTTTGCGCCCACCAATCAAAAGCCCTGAATTTCTACTTTCGTTTGATGATACTTATGAAAAAAATAAACAAAGTTTAACTATCATGGAGCGAAAAAGAATCGATATCTCAGCTCTCATCCGCGCCGGAAAAGCCACTGGAGACATCATGAAGACCCTCAATGTCAGCAAGGCCACTGTCTGCCGGGTCAGGAAGAGGTTGGCCGATGGAGAGGACCTCAAAGACAAGCCTCGCTCGGGAAGACCCTTGAAGATCCAGCCCGAGGCCGTCAAGGCCCCCTTCATGTCCAATCCAAAGATGAAGATGTCTGAATTGGCCAAGAAGAAGTCAGTGGACCCGTCAACCATATCCAAAGCTGTCAAAAAGGCTGGAGGCAAGTCCTTGAGGATGATTGAAAGGCCACTTTTAACTCAACGTCATCAAGAAGTTCGGGAAGAGCGATGCAAGCGAATTCTGGCCAACATTAAACACAATGGGAACCGAGTCATCATCTTCTCGGATGAGAAGACCTTCACGGTTGATCCTGTCATCAACAAGCAAAATGACAGGGTCATCTCATTTGGCAGGACTCCCCCCAACATGAGGAGCGTCTCCAAGACCAAGCACCCTGCCTCCGTGATGATGCTTGGGATCGTGGCTTCGACTGGGGACAAAATGCGGCCAATTTGGTTCCCGACTGGATACAGGCTCACTGAAGCAGACTATTTGAAGATTTTGAAGACCAAAGTTCTGCCTTGGATCTTGAAGATCCTCAAGAAGTCTGGAAAGTCAAAATACGTGTTTCAGCAAGATGGTGCCCCAGCACATACCTGCAAACTTGTCCAGGAATGGATGAAGGCCAATATGAATTTTTGGGAGAAGACAATGTGGCCGCCGAAGAGCCCCGATTTGAACCCCCTGGACTTCAGAATTTGGTGGCACGTGGAGAGCAAAGCCTGTAGAACCCGCCACTGCAATGTTGAAGAGCTGAAGGCCTCCACTGGATGGCCCTGAAGAAGTCCTACATAGTGGACGTGTGTAGGTCCTTCAGACGTAGGGTTGAGGCAGTAATTGAGGCTAAAGGTGCCGAGATCCACAAATAATCAATCCCTTTATATGATTCGATAACTTTATGTTAATAAATTTAAAATCAATAACTACTTCACCATGATCTACAGCTTCTTTAAGATTTTCAAAAAAAAAAGGTCTCAAGACTTTTTCATGGCCCGGTAATCATAACCATATTTGACAGCCAATATTGTTGATTTGGGGATGATCAAACGGACCCAGGGGTGTTCATGGTTGTGCCTCACTTGTAGGAAATTTTGTGTTTTTGAGAAACTAGTCAGATGATCCAAAACCTTTGCTTTACTCAACTTATCATTTCCAGTTCTACCCTAATCATTCAGTATTCATGATTAATCCACACATTGCTTGGACATGGCTATCAAACACTGATTTTATGATAGTGGTGGTTAATTCTTCACGCAAAACAAGAGCCAATGAATTCTACACATGTTAAACCTCTTGAAATCCCAGCAATGACAGTGGAGACTATTTGACACAGTGGTTGTGACAAAAATCCATTTCAAGAAGGCTTCAAATATCATGCTTTCCCTCAAGCAGTTATAGAAAAAATGGGGTTTAGGCACCATGCACTTTTGCAATCCCTGAAAATATGATTAACCATCATAAATCAGAAAAGTTTGACCTCAAGAAATTGTTCATTTCGGCAACTTGTGGTTTGGAGACAACTGGGCAATGTTAAATGGAACCTATCAACCATTAGTTTTTGGGAATAATCAAGACAATCCTTCCTGTTAAGATAGATACAGGTATGAGCCGAAGTATCATTGGGAGGAAGTTCTTTCAAGTTCTATGTTGCAACAAGATACAATGAGTAAGAACCTCTCACACCCACAATTTCTCTCTACTCGCTATCCAAGTGCTTGTAAATAAAGCCATGCTCCTATTGAATAAAGGACAGTTATCCAATTGCTCCCTTTGGTTCCACATCAGCTTTATTTCTACGCGCAGACATCCATCCACTCAGCTAGATTGAGACAATACATGGCGACCGTGTCATTCCTTGCTAGCAATCCTTACAATCCAGTCCTCTCTTTATGCCTTCCACAACACTTCTGATTTTCATCTTTAGTACGAGAATACTCTTTCTCGAGTGTTTGTGTGGGTTATATTATTTATTACTGGACTTATTGGACTTCTTCGACCTTTCGATTACATACTACGGGGTTCATTACCTGCGCTGTGTGGAGGTTTCATTTGGTTTTTTTCTTCTTCTTTTTTTCACTTTTTGACTACCTTGAATTTCACGTAGCATAACTTAATGTTTGCATATGACGTACTGTACCAGGTGGTCCACATACATTGTCCCTGTATACACTTGTAGAAAAACACCTGTATAATCACGAAACCTCAACCGAATCGAGCGCCAAAAACAGCAGGAAAGCTCTATCTCTCCTCTTTCGACGTAAATAAATAAAAGTGAACATTTACGCCAAAACGCCGAAAAAATGGGATTGTACGAGGGTCATTCAAGCATATCCAATAAAGTGCTCATAACTTTTCAATGGTACATATAATTGGCCTGTCGAGTTTTTGTAGCTATGGGGGTGACTTTTGCGGCCATTTTTTGTTTTTTAGCCATGTGCGTAAGTGCAACCAAACAACCACAACAGCTCACCAAAGAAGGATACCTGCGTCTACCCTACGTAATTTTCCCATTTTTGATGGCTGAACAGCGCGCCGTCATCAAGTCCTTTGCCCTGGCAGGCAAACCTGTGTCCGAAGCCATCCAGCATCTTCGGGAATCTTATGGCAAGGCTTCCCTGAGTACCCCAAGAGTTTATGCACTCTTCAAAGAGTTCAAGGATGGCCGTCAGAGCTGCGAAGATCAATTGGTGGCATTTTCCTCATGCCACCAAGCGCACAGTGGACAAGATCATGGAGGTGAAGGCCATTATCAAGGCTGATCGACGTGTTACTGTGCAGGACATTGCTTTGGATGTTGATTTATCTGTTGGTACTGTGCACACCATTTTGCACGAGGATCTTCACCTCTCAAAGCTGGCTGCAAGATGGGTCCCTCGCCTTCTGACAGAAGAGCATAAGGAGAAGCGTCTGGAGATGGCAAGGGACTTCACAAAACGGCTCTTTGAGCAGGGAGAGGCCTTCCTCAGGTCCATTGTGACTATGGATGAGAGCTGGGTTGAGAGTGGGTGACCTACTGCATACCTGAGTTGAAGAGACAAAGTTCCCAGTTGTTGGAAAAGGGGTCAAACCCACCCAGGAAGGCCAAGGTCACTGAGAGTGCAAAGAAAGTTATGCTGGTGGCATTCTTTGACTCTGAAGGGATGTTGTACCACCACTATGTCCCAAATGGCCAAACCATCAACTCTGCCTACTACATTGAAGTCTTGTGCAAGTTCCTGGACCATTTGAGGAGGAAGAGACCAAACATGTGGCCCAACAACTTCATCCTCCACCAGGACAATGCCCGCCCCCACGTCAGCAGAGAAACGATGAGTTTCATCGCTCAGAAGTCCATCAAATTGCTTCCGCACGCGCCGTATTCGCCAGATTTGGCTCCATGTGACTTCTGGCTCTTCCCAACTTTAAAGGCCGAACTTGCTGGGTGCAAGCACAAGACCATGGTGGAGCTGAAGGTGGCCACGGAGGGGGTGACCTCCAGGCTCTCAAAGAATGGCCTCCTGCACGTGTTCATAAGCTGGGAGAAAAGATTGACCAAGTGCATTGATGTTGGGGGGATTATGTTGAAAAGTAATATTTAAAAGGTTTTTCAATTGCTGTCAAAATATACGAGTTCTAAGCAGATTATTGGATATGCTTGAATGACCCTCGTACCAGGACATTGCAAATCTGGACCGCGCGGGAATGGCCTCGGAGGCCATTGCCAACCAACTTGGATGCTCAAAGAGGACCGTTAATTGGGTAAAGGCCAAAATAAAAAGTGGTGGAGACGTTGCCCCAGTGAAGCCTCCTGGACGCCCTGCCGTGAAAACTGCGCCAGCGGCGCTGCGCTGCCTCAAGAAGGCGATCGAGCGCCACCCTCGCCGGTCTTACCGCGACCATTCGCGTGGGATGGGCATCACCAAGACTACAGTGCTCCGGTGCGCCAAGAAGATCGGCGCCAAAGCAAGAATTCGACAGAGGAAGCCTCTTCTCACCCCTGATATGCGCCAGAAGCGCCGAGACCGCGTCAGGGCCCTGCTAAACGACATCAAGTCGGCCCCCCCTGGGCGCATAATTTTTTACACCGACGAAAAAACTTTGTGTGTCTGAGGCCTACAACCGCCACAACAGCCGGTACGTGGTGCTACCTGACGCCGAACCGGAGTATGCGACAAGTACGCCACCAGCTCCAAGCACCCCTCCAGTTTGATGTTTTTGGGGGCGGTGGCGTCTACTGGCAAGGTTTCTCCACCCACCTGGTCCCTGGTCGGGTACAGACTCAACGCCGGCGACTACATAAAGAATTGGACACCAAGCTCATCCCGCGGATGAGAAGCATCAGCCAGAAGTACTCCAGCGTGGCCAGGAGGGGCTAGGGAGACGTACTAGCGCCATTCGTGTGGATGCAGGATGGTGCGCCAGCACATACAGCCAACGCCACGCAGAAGTTCCTTGAAGAACAGGGGGTTCCATTTTGGACCAAGTCGATGTGTGGTCTCCCAACTACCCCGACTTGATCCCCCTGGACTTTAGCGTATGTTATGCCCACCGTGAAACTGTTCCATCCTTATCAACATAATCGCTGATAAGGTCATAAGTATCCATCTATTATTTTTTAGTTTATGTGTATATTGTGTAAGTACATAAGGTTCCTGGCCTACTGTGTGGATGAGGTGCCCCCTATCAACAGCAGCAAGCACCCAGCCTCTGCCATGATGTTGGGAGTCGTGGCCTCGGATGGGAAGAGGATGCCACCCTTTTGGTTCCCAAAGGGGCTCAAGATCGGGGCCAAGGAGTACTTGGGAGGTCATGAAGACTGTGGTCAAAGCATGGCTGGATCAGGAGTACCCTAAGGGAAATTATATCTTACAACAAGACAGTGCCCCAAGTCACAAGGCCAAGATTACTCAGAAGTGGTGTGAGGAAAATTTGGCAGGATTCTGCCCATGGAGCATGTGGCCCACATCATCCCCAGACTGCAACCCCTTGGACTACGGGGTGTAGGGTGTCGTGGAGAGGAAGGCCTGTGCTGCCCCTCACCCCAACGTGGACTCCCTGAAGGCCTCTGTGGAGGAGGAGTGGGCCAACATGACGGGGGAGTTCATCATGAAGACGTGCAAGGCCTTCCGACCGAGGATTGAGGCCATGATTGAGGCTGAGGGTGACCACTTTGAACTGTGATAGTCTTTATAGTGTGATTAATAAATTTGCAAAATTTCAAATGAATTGATTGACTATTTCTTGAGTTTCTGGGTAGAGTTGGCAATGGACGAGATTTGTCCTCGTTTTTATGGCACACACTGCATACAGTAGTTTATGAAGGCAATCCTTCGGGTATTAGGTATTAATGGTTCTTAGCACCATTTTTTCTGCAGCAACAGTTTTGATGACTGTGGTATTATCCTGGCTGAGGCAAGTGTGTATGTATATGAACCGAAGTATCGTTGGGAGGAAGTTCGTCCAAGTTCTATGTTGCAACAAGATACGACGAGTAAGAACCATTCATACCCACAATTTCTGTCTACTCGCGCTCCAAATAATTGTATATAAAGCCATGCTCCTATTGAATAAACAACAGTTATCCAATTGTTCCCTTTGGTTCCACATCAGCTTTATTTCTACGCGCGGACTCGCGTTCAGCTAGATTGAGGCAATACATGTATATGAACCGAAGCATCGGTGGGAGGAAGTTCGCTCAAGTTCTATGTTGCAACAAGATACGACGAGTAAGAACCACTCATACCCACAATTTCTCTCTCCTCGCGCTTCAAATGATTGTATATAAAGCCATGCTCCTATTGAATAAACAACAGTTATCCAATTGTTCCCTTTGGTTTCACATCTGCTTAATTTCTACGCGCGGACTCCCGTTCAGCTAGATTGAGGCAATACATGGCGACCGTGTCATTCCTTGCTAGCAATCCTCACAATCGAGTCCTCTCTTTTATTTTATTTTATTACCCAAGCATATGGATCCCGGATGTGCTTATAAGATAACACTGTCGCTAACCATGTACGAATTGTTTGAAGACCGCTCTGGCATCACTAAGCCACTTCTTTCCTAATCCTCTTTCTATCTGCATCCAAAATACTGTCTACCTTAGAATTAAGTCTCTGTGTCTTTACACAAGAAGCTTGTAAATAAATTTTGCATCAAGTGGACCTCTCAAGACGATCCAGTTATTTAGTCTTTATTGCTGCCATTGGAGTCAACGCGGATCCACATCATTACAAATGCTGGAAAAAAACATTCCTAATCAATCACTAACAGTTTTTGGATTCTCAGCTTTTAGCCTCATCATCTAATTTAAAATTCAATTAACTCACAAACAAATTTCTAGGTAGAGCCTCTTCCCCGCTCTTAATCTCCCGCTTGCCTGCATTCCCTCACTCTTGTTTTGTTCGTGCGCGCAAATGCCTGTGAACATGGAACCTCCATTGTACTCTGAAATATCTACCTCAGCAAGGCTTGTCTGAACTGCATATGAGTGAAGGAAAGCGTGACCTCTCAGTTAAGTGAGTTGTCTTATCACACTGCACACCACATAGGCCCAGTATTGCTGCTGCAGAACGAATATGGTGCTTAGAACCGTTCATAGGAATTAAGACCTTCGCTTTCACTCTTATAACCATTAGAACACGGTCCATTTTACAATTCCTTGTCATTTTTGTTTATTCCACAAACATTAAAACTTTGTTTTCGATGACTAACCGTTTTGAAATTGAATTTGCATCTTTTTTTCGTTTTTGTGTGACTTATGTCAGGAAGAAATAATTAATCAGGCTCAATTTTATCAAGGTTACCAAAAAATTACTCAATTACTCCAATATTTTACAAATACGTTAGGGAAAGACATACTTACCGAGGTGGCGCTGAAACACAACTAAAATTGCTTATGGCATCACCGTCGGGTGTATTCAGCTCTCTGTTTCAGGGAGGACAAATTTCTCGTTAGACGGCCATTTTGTCAGGTGTTCAAAAATGCGACGACGAACTATCGTGCAAATGTTTTTTACTTAACTATTTTTTGATTCAGTTATCAGATCTATTCCTAAGATACTGCTTTGAAAGGATATCCCATTATTAAGTTAAGAAGCGAATATGTTAAGGCGAAACGACGTTTTTCTAGCAACACTGTGTTTTTCCTCCAAGCGTGACTCTTTTTGTTTTAGAAAGTGTTATTGGACTTAAACGTTTTTATGAAATTAGTAAAAGAAGACCAAGGGAAAAGATCAACGTTCAACCTTGTCGAGGTAGGATGCAGAAAAAAATATGACTCGACAATTTCGGGCAGTTTTCTTTCTAATGAAAGGCGCCCCACTTCGACTTAATTGGTAATCCATCTTGAAGGAACAACTCATAATGCAGCTATTTTTGGTCACCTCTAACACGAGCTTTCCTTCCTGCCATGTTTGAAAGCCTCCCCGATGGATCAGGATCACCAACTTAATGTTAATTTTTACATTTTAAACTTAAGGAAATGATGTAGCGTGTTCAAACCTGCGTTTGAACAAAGTTTTTCAGGACAAGGTCAGTTCAAACGAAAATTGAAGGTCGTGCGTTTTTAGATAGTCTTTCCAGAGTATTTCTGAGTGGGCTATTCATACCGGCTGTTTTTGATTCACGTCAATCACGTTTTTCAAAATACCAAAGTTGTACCCGCCCAATTAATGTTCATGAACTAAAGCCATTCCATTTTTAGGAATGAGCAACCCTACGGCTCTAAGTCGCATCACGTCGCATCAAGGTAACTAAAAAGAAGGTATGCGCACTAGAAACTCTAAACAAAAGAAGAGCGTTAGTGAAGTGATGACGTCATCCGCGAGACAGAAGAGAGTGAGAGACTAGGGATGGGTGACACCGGCAATTTTGACATCGACACCGACACCGACACCGGAAGGTTGACACCGACACTGACACCGACACCGGTGTCGAAGTTTCCCATCGACACCAGCGGTGTCGACACTGACACCAATGACGACACCGACACCAGTAGTTCATAATAGTATTTGGGGTCTAAAAATCATCCAAAGTTTTATCAATTACATTGACCCTTTTCGGTAACCTTTGAACCCCAAATGAAAAGTAAGAATCTGATAGCTTTCCTTGTTGGAATTACTTAATACTAGGGCCCGGAATTATATTCTTTTCATACTATTCCTCCAATTTTACTCATTTTTCTAATACTTTAGTTGTTTCGAGGAAAAAACAAATATTTCTATATCATTTTGGCCAAAAAAATTTAGCAAAATGAATGGGTTTGTTAATCACAATAGGGTTAATCCAAAATGAATCGAAGATTCCAAAATGTCTGCAAACAGCATTTATACCAAAATCAAACATTAGCAACCAAAACTACCATCTTATTCGTAAAAATGCGACATCTATAGGGGAAAATTGAAAATTGTATTGTTATATCCATTTGGTGCCAAGTGCCCCTCCAACAAAAATCCATTATATTTTACACATGTTTGGTGGATTGGTGTACACAGACAAAACTGCCAAAAAGTGGCTTTGTCATGAATAGTTATGAATAGAGCGGCCGAAAATATTTATAATTTTAAAGCCCAAACATTTAACTAATATTTAAGAAAAAAACATCGAAATATTAAAACAAATATTTAAATCACAACCAAATATTTAAATTTGTAAGGAGTTTTTGGAGCAATATATTGGCATTTTTGAAATTTTGATGAAAAATCCAAATATATTGATGAAAAATTGGCAATGGCGGAAAAATAAGTGAACAAACTTTTTAGTTCAGCGCTAAAAATTCATATCGGGCAATGGAAATTGCTTATTCTTGACAGTCCTTATTTTTCCTCTACATTTAATTAATATTTCACTGCCTAAGGTTTGGATGAATATTCAAACCAGAGTTTCCATTAAAAAAATCTTGTTGAAGTTGCAGTTTCTTATTTTTGATTAAAATCCATTAAAGTAATTTTTAATGTAATTTTGAGACCAAGCTGACTAAATATTTATTTCCCGCGCAATTTATCTATTTTGGTTTGCCTGTTCCAATGTTAAAAAAATTGGAAGATTTTGACAATGTAGTTTTTGGAAAGGCAGATTTTTTCTCAAAATTTCAAAAGATTTACTGAAATAGTGGAGTTTCTTGAAATATTTTAATGAAATACGGGAATTTTCCTTTAATTTTAGAAGAAAAAGCCCAAATATTTAAAAAGTGCTCAATAACACAAAATATTTAAATTAAATATTTTCGGCTGCTCTAGTTATAAATATATGACTTTTTCCAAATATTTTGGGGGTTTTAAGAAAATATGTATCAAATATTTTGCCACTGTATAACAGATATTTTATAGGGCCCTGTTTATGACATTGTGGAAACTTAGGGACTTGAAATGGCGCTTTTGAGCTGAAATCACATTTCAAGATGATTTTTCAAGATGTTTATAATATTGTGAGTGAGAAGCAACTGGCAAAACAAACAAGGATGACTGCAAATTGTAAGCTTTCTATAATTGTGATTTGGATCTTGCAAAAAGAATTAAGTCTCAAGTCATTTCTTTAGATAATAGAAGCTTACCATGAGCCTATGAATTGCAGAAGGAACTTAATACTCAAAATATAAAAAGTTGTTGTGCTGCCATCAGAAGAAATCATGTTGTCTGATTGTCAATGATCTCGTCACCTTTTGAATGGCAAATGTGGCCAACCCTGTCCATTGAGAATTGGCTTTGGTTGCCTGAATGACACATAATTTGAGGCAGGCACTTTTTCTGATGTGGTTTTAAATCCTTTAAATTAAGAAATCCTTGTCTAGAGGTATGGTTGACAACTCTGCAGGGACAGCAATGCAATCTCAGCTTGTAGTTGGTACTAATTCTCAGTGGTAAAATACCTTACCTTGGTACCTATAATACCTTGGTTCTTACATGTGGAAAGCTTGGCTTATGGGTTCAATCTTTATTCTTTTATTGGACTTTCATCCTCCCCAACAATCAGCCTGCTTTGACTTTTCTTTTTAGAGAGAGGTTGGATTTGCAAATTTCCAGGACAAAACATTGAAATTTAGGGATCAGAAATCAACTTTCATACTTCCAGAGGGTAGCCAGTGTTGTGCCATGAGGCTAAGCACGTAAAACTCATTCTCAAAGGGAATCAAAACCACTTTTCTTGGACGATTGCGTTCTCCCGCCACAATCTGTTTCTTCCCTACTGATGTAAGAGAATCTGGTGATTGGTGGCGGCAGCGCAGTCCAAGAATTCAGTGGTCTATGACTTGACTTTTGGTTCCACAATATTCACTTGTGAACAAAGAGTCTTGACGAACTCTTTGGCCTCCTTTTTCTGAAATCTAATGGTACGGGGTGAATGCAAGGTCAGGTCAAGGCTTTCCGATGCGCTATTTTTGCCACATTGGGTTTGATCATCACTTGATGTTAGATTCAGAGAGGGAACTGCCTCCTTTTTGAGACGTTTTTTCACAGGTAGGCCTAGAAGCTCACTTTTCAAGTCTCGTTGGTAAATTATCTGAGCAAAAGTGCCTTTCACATACCATCGCCGTCTTAGTAATAACACGATCTTTTCGCTTACAAGCAATCAGCCATAACTTTTGTTGATCGAAATTTCTTGGAAATCGGTGATAATGAACGTTGTTGGGATTATGGCAGACAACCACTGCACATACTCGATGGGCGTTTATATTGCGTTTTCCAACATAAAGGTCGTTTTGTGCTTGTTCCAAGGCACTGCCGTTGCCTCGCAAATGACGTCACCCAGCTAGTCTGCAGGACTGAACGAAGTGCGCTAACCTTCTGTTTAGGTCCCTTGCGTCGCATCTTCCCGTCTGTGTTTCCACGTTTTCGACCCCATGCAGCGTTACCAGGTGGTTGCAAGCCGAGATGCCAAAAATTGCTAGAAATACTGACAATGACGGCCCCTCATTGCCATTGTAAAAATCCCATACTGCCATATTCTGCCACTTTCGATCAAAATTTTTCTCGTTTTCGGTCTTTTCAAACTGTTAATTTGGTTGGCAATCTTGGATCATTTAATTTGTCGATGGAGATATTTTGAACACTTCCACTTTCTGCCACAATCAAAACTTCAAAATACAAACTTTTCTATGCTGCCATTTTCTGCTATTTCCTCCACCAACTGCAAAACTGCCTGTCAAATTTTTCATCGCCAATTAGATATTTTTACTGCCGTTTTGCGAAAAGTGGCAGCAAACACTGCCACCGGGCATCGCTGATCTTGTGTATGGTGACCATATTTGGTTTGAAAAGCAACATTTTCGCTCTTATTAGACTTTAATGACTATTTAAAATCCATCCGATTAGTTTTTGTCAGCCATTCCTCGAAAAAAATGAACAGATTACGGTTCCCATTCGGTCCTCGAAAATGGGGACGCGTTACCCCTGAATTCCTTGTGAAAATGTGAATGGTATTACAAAGCATGGAGGTCCATAGAGAGGCCATTGTCGTCATTTTGTCTGCCTAGTTTACTGCAAGTGGCCCGAAGTTGCATGAAAAAGCAAATATTTCCGAAGAATATTGTAAGATACTTGCCCAAACAAGTGGAAGATCATAGTACAAATGAAGGTGCGCAAGACAAATCTTCAATGCCAAATCCCAAAACTGTGTGATTTAATGCCTGTGAATTGACTATCATCTGTATTGAACACTTTGGTATAATTTGGGAGAAGCAAATCATAGACAGTAGGCCACATGGCTAAATACTTAATATTTTTCAAAAATTTGCCTTCTACAAATACGTGTGTGGGCAAGTTTTAACTAGCCGCTGATGGAAAACGGCCCTTGCTGCCCACAATGAAATTTCACGGCCGGCCTAGTCCAGTATCTCCACTTTGGGACCTCTGTGTTACAAAGTACCAATTACATTTTTCGAGGGAGACATTAATTTTATGGGTGATGAAAGGTGTGATTTTAAACATTCCAATCACAATACAGGGTGTCCTGTATTGTCTTGTACACTTTTTAAAGTGTTTCAAAATGCAATTAAAAGTGCCAAATCGAAAAATTAAAGATTGATCGAGGTTCAGAGGGTCAACAACTTTACTTTGCGGTGCTTACGAGAGCTGTACCTTGAAAACAGGCAGCTACGTCAAAAATGTCGGAACTTTGAGGAAGGACCCACGCCTAGATTGTCGCCGGCGACAGGCCCCCTCCACATCGCCTGCCGCTTCGACGTCACCAGGGTCACCACCTACAACGTGAAGAAACTGTTCAACGCCACTGGGGGCTTCTCCAAGCGTCTCAGCCCAAATAGGCCTCAACCCACCCACACACCGGCCACCGGCGCATTATATATTGCGGTGGCGCTGGCGGTAGGTGGCGTTGGACAGCTTCTTCACGTTGTAGACGGTGGCCCTGGTGACGTCGAAGAGGCGGGCAATGTCGGCGGGCCTGCCGCCGGCGACGTTCGCATGTGGATCCTTGCTCAAAGTTTCCACATTTTTGGACGTAGCGGCCACTGTTTTTAAGGTACAGCTGTCGTAAGCACCGCATATTAAAGCTGGTGACCCACTGAACCTCAATCAATCTTTAAATTTTCGATTTGGGCACTTCAAATTGCATTTTTAACGTTTTTAAAATTGTAAGACAATACCGGACAACCTGTAAATTAGTTTTAAGTTTAAAACCCAATGCTTCTGTCTTCATGTATGCTTTGGATATTCAGTTTTTACGTTTTCATCATAAAAAGATCAGTTCAAAACTTTCAGTCATGAAGACATATTTTAAAACACTGCCATTCAACGCTCATTGGATATTTTTAAAGTTTTAAAAACCTTAAGATTTTACAACTGTGAAAACGTGGAAAAGGCAGGAACCCCGAAGTCCAGGGAGGTCTTTATTGTTTCCATTGTCCTTCTGAACTCTCGCCGAGCCTTCTGTGTTTTTTTGTTCAAGGAGACTTTCGGAATGCAGCTCGCCAGGAGGTTCAGTGAACGCACTTGTCCGATGCTTCAGAGTCTGTGTTTTTTCCATAGAGGTTGTGAAGAATTGATTGTTGTCTTTTGCTACGAATGCTCCCATGACCTGCCGCGTAGACATTGCTGTAGGCACGGACATCTAGAATTTCCTGGACGGCGCACGGCAAATCAGGGGTGACCAAGATCAAGTGGAGAAGCACAAAAGGAGAGAACGTGCTTTTGAAAGTAGAAAGTCTCAGTTTTTTTAAAGAATTGATGATTATCCATCAACTTGCAACGGTTTGGGATATACTTCTGGAATATTTGAATAACAAAATGCATTACTCAAGCAAAACACTAAACTTGTAATGCCTCTTCATGGTTTCAATGAACAAATAAAACACCCTTAGAACATTCTACTATCTTAACTCTTACTCAGCCTAGAACACACCTTTTCAATGAATAAGGTTTATTTGCATCATTCGAACTTATACTGATCATTGAACTAACTCATAAACAAAAAATAAGAATAGAAAACACATGAATACATGAAAATATTAAGACAAATTTGACTGTCATTGAAACTTACAAAAAAATAAGCTAAACTAGAAATAAACTGACAATAGATCGATAGAAATGAGACAAAATGAATCAAAATAAACTTTAACATTTTGAAACAGTTCTCATATCTTTAATTTGGTCTCTAAAACACATCTTTCTAATATACTATTGCATTATGAACAAATAAAGTAAAACTGACTAGTCTTTCACTATGTATTTTACGTGATACCAAGATATATTTTCCTGTTGAATGTTCTTATATCCAGGTTAGACAAGTCTTTCATGAAATTCTATAACAATTCAAATCATGAAGTTCTGAAGAGAAGCAAAGAAGGTTATGCCAAATTAAAAGTCCTTGTGTGTCAAACTTGGGACCACGTTGGAAAATAGTCAAAAATTGGATATTTAGGCATCCTTGACCATAATTACATTGTACGTATATGATGAATTATTTACTTTTTTTTTGTTTGTTTGTTGCGGATTTTCTACTACCGCTACAAGGAATGCGATTCCCTGTAAACAAGGATTTCTCCCGACAGCTTCAATTCGATCCCCAACAGGATTCGAACCTACGCCGTCTGGGGAAGCACTTTTTTACCCTCGGCTCTTATAAGAACGCATTAGTACGCGCGACCACTCTGGCTTCCTTATACATTACAAGATTTATGCTAGCTCATAGTATTCTTAAGTTTAAATAAAATGATTTTTAGACAACGGTTTGGGATACACTTTTGGAATATTTGAATGACAAAATGCATTTTTCAAGCAAAACACTAATTTTGTAATGCCTCCTTAGGTCTGAAATCTAGATTTTCAACTTGTTTGCATCAATATCAATTACAATTATAAGGTGCAAGTCTATCTTATGGCATATGGACCTTAACCCACATGCAAAATCACTACTTAAAACTGCTTGAACAACTCTTAACCATACTGAGATTGTCCTGAAATCAATGACACGATCGTACAATAAAAGAAATTCGAAGATGAAACCATCAATTCTAGAACATGAATTTATGCCAAGGTGACAACCCTTAAAAAAAATCGATTTCTAATAAGCAATAAAGATTGCCATGTCTTAATTAAGTTCAGGATAAGGCGTGGATGAGCAAAATCTATGTAAGTTGTTCAAGCCAGGTAACAGATAAGCTCAAAAAAAACGCCGTTATGTTGTTCAAGTTGTTTCTTGAATGAGCGTGATGAGTAGGGACGGGCAGAAAGTGTAAATAATCTTACCCTTTTGGTTACCAAAAGTTGCAAAAAAATGTGCCCAAAAGTGCAAAACAAAGTGCAGAAAAATGTTGAAAGTGCAAATAAATGTCAAAAAAGAGCAAATAAATGTCGAAAAAAAGAGCAAATAAATGTCAAAAAGAGCAAATAAATGTCAAAAAGAGCAAATAAATGTCAAAAAGAGCAAATAAATGTCAAAAGGAGCAAATAAATGTCAAAAAGAGCAAATAAATGTCAAAAATGAGCAAATAACTTGCATTTGGACTTAAAACGTCATTCATGGAGTACCCACGGCTCCTAATTGAGCAGGATAAGTCATTTACAAGTTTTAAAGACATTTGAGACTAGTTTCATGTGAAGAGACAATGCCGCACAAGTAATAGAGTTCTATTAATTAGGTCACTAGCAAAAAGGATAAGTCATGAAAAATACTCTAGTCAACAATCTTCTGAATTTCTTATTCCTAAGGTGGTCTCGTGGATGTATGTACCCAAAATATTGTCGAAATATATTTAGCAATTGTTTTATATGGCTTTACATCACTCCGTTTTTGTCCTTCAAGTTGTTCAAAAATAGACATTGAAAATTGAACAGAAAAATACCTACGTGTGCCTAACAATTGCATCAAAGAAAATAGTCATAAATGTGTTTTAAGCATGTTTTTAGTGACATTACTTCAATATTTGGCCCATGGCCTAATTACAAGAACTCAATTTCAAAAGTGGCATTCATTGTCTCAATACATCAAAACTGTTCTCAAATACTTTTGGAACTTAAAAGTAATATCTCCAAGTCAAATAAACAATTTGTACTGTTACATTGATGTATCCTTAGCTTGATGATTTTAAGTTTATAACGGCCATTTTTAGAAATAGCGATCTTTGTAGGCAGCAAACCTTATTCTGTAATCTATATTGTTTGTAGATCCTTCCATTACCATAACATGAGTTTCTTTGGGTTTGTTATTTGTTGGTTGCATGCAATGAGATTCTTTTGTCTAATCTTTAGTTTAGTAAACAGGATGTTATACTGTAGTTAAAGCCAAGATGGTGAATAAAGTGTGAGGTTTACGTCTGAAATGCACATATTTCTTCAAGGTGCTAAGAATGGTTGATTGCAAATGCAAGCTTTTTTGACTAGTTCAAAATTTGTTCTTCTTGAAACTAAAAATTATTTCAAAAGGTACTACATTTTCTTAACAATTTGTCAATTTTGGCCAAAAAACGTAAATAAAAAGTGCAAATAAAGGTGAAAAGTGCAAAAGTGCAGAAAAATGGGTTTATGTTACCAAAAATCTTTTTACACTATTTGCCCGTCCCTAGTGATGAAACTCCGCGTTTTAGTCCGGGGGAGAATTTCCGGGGGAAATATGGTTCCTAATCCATCTTCAAGATGAATTTGCGTGGCATTTTTAAGCAAGACGACACCGAACGAGGGTAGCAAGAGCTGAGCGAAGGAAGACAACAGGGCGCGGAAATAGAGTAGAGCTACTCTGGACTTGCGCAAGCGATGAAGAGACTTCAGACGAACAGATTACTTTGCACAGGCTACACTTTTATAATATTTACACTTTAAGTAACTTTATCATAATCCTCAAAAAAAGTTTGAATCGTCTTACCTTCATTCAGTTAGCTTTCTGAGAGGCCGGCCTCGCACTTCTGATATTCATGAGAACATTGAGCACCTAGAGAGCTTTCTAAGACACTACAAGACTTTAAACAAAACACACTGATTAGGGAATGATGATGCATTGGAAAATAGACACTAAAACACTCTTTATAAATTATGAGCCACATGAACTTTGTTGCACGACTTGAAAGAACTGAGCTTGTTTTCCTTCTTCAGGGTGTCTCCCGCAACTCAGAAAAACTGCACACAAAATTAATCGTGTAGTGTTTTAAGACTATTGAAAGACACTTACGGTCTGAATGATTTTATTTGAAAGCTCTTCATTGATATTAGTCGAAAAAGCAAGCAGATTTTTACTTGACAAGCCTCAATTGTGGTGTCTTGAAAGTTTGAAGAAAGGCTGGATTATGTGATCTTCTAATCAAAACTAAGAAAAAACCTTATGCCATTCTGGATCCTATTTTCAGACAAATTATTTGAACACTCACAAAAGGCTTTAAAGTTCATTACACTTTACATTGACAGGTTTTGTCCAATATGTTGCAAAATAAGTTCTTAACAATATTCTGACTGTTTTGGTCACCATTTTTGATTTTCATCTTCTCTCTTCAGGGATCCTGTGGCACGTTGTCTTCTTAAGATTAATTATATTTGAACCAACAAGTTAGGACAGACCAGCTGACTTAAAGTGTGGCAAAACAATAAGTTAAGTCACATCCGTATAACATTCAAACCAATTATTGCTCTTGGGGCCAATCAATGAGCATCTTAAAGTCATTTTGAACATTGCAACAGTTGCATCAAGCAACCCTTAATCTAGAAGAGGCCTCATCTTTGGCAGTTCGCCCAGACAAATTAGCCAGAAGACCAAAGAGACTACTCTAAATTTCCGGCTGAATTGGCATTCGATCTTTGCCTTTCACTTGATTTGGGTCACCTCCTGCCAGTTTTGCCGTGCCGTGAAAAGTCCACCTCTATTCTAGATGTCCTTGCTGTAGGCCAGCCAGCAGTGTTCAAACACTTAGAAAGAGACCAATTACCTAATATTTCAACTAAATTTGCCAACAATGTCACCAATCAATGTCCTATTTGATATCAGTAAACACTTATGATACTTATTTATTAGTACAATATCACACATATTGCAAAATAGTTAAAATTATGTTGAGTTTTGTCTCTTCCCAAGTGCATGGACAATGCTGGCTGGCCTCTAGCGATGTCTACCCGGTAGGCTGGCCTCTAGCGATGTC
>JAAGOF010000088.1:853277-871443 GCA_010645155.1 Tigriopus japonicus | reverse complement strand
AAAAACAATTGCAAAATTGGCACATGTTTAAAAATTTCACGTTAAAGTAGTAAGAGCACCTCCGTGGGATTGCAAAAAAAAACCACTTCGCTTTAAAGGATGAGCAAAATATTAAAAGGAGCATTGACTGACCTGAACAACTGGATTTTTGGCGAAGTAATAGACAAACACCACTTCAAAGATTGATTCTTGATAAAACCCCAAAGGGTGTGCCAACAAAGCTAAACGAATTTATTATCTGTGACTTCGTGCGAACTTTATTAAAAACTTGCTCACGGTAGTGTACCATAAGCAAAATAATCGAAATTTGTGCAATGGGAAAAAACGAAAGTTGCAAAATCACAAAGTTTTCAAGGCTTTAAAATGCTTTGAAAGGCAGTGTCGTAAAATACTTTTTAATGTCTTTGAAAATTTTGAACTTATTTTTTTTAGAACTGAAAAAAACTCAAGACTGAATATAAAAGACATACCTGAAAGAAGAAGCGTTGTCAAACAACATAAAACTAAATTCTTGTGATTGAAGTGCTTAAAATCACATTCTTAATCACACCTTGACATTAATATTTATTTTGAGAAAAAAATATAATTTGTACTATGTACTGCTATTCTTTTTTCCCAAATGGAATTCAGGAGTACGCGTCCCTTATTTTGAAGGAAGGAACGGGAACTGTAATCCGGGTTTTTATTCTAGGACCGCTTAAAGCGCTGGCCAATACCTTTAAAAAATGTAATTGTAATGGCTCAAAAGCCCAAAAAGTACTCGTTACTCGTTTTTTCACAATGAGATCCCGCAACTCGATTGGAAGTTTAAAACTTAAGGTGGACACTTGCGTTTTTCCTTCTGAATATTCGACCTAGAACTCGCTTGAACAGCCTCCACATAAGACGACACTTCAGGTTCTTCTCGTGGTAATGTCAATGGCCACGTTGAATGTCTCAATTGAAAAATATGCAAAGTTCAGTAATCAATCAAGAGATCCGATTCGCATGTAATACCCGGTATATAATTATCGTATTGGAAAAAAAATATTTGTTTGGCTGTTCAAAGTCACTTAAATATTAGATGGTGTTAAATTGGGAGAGAAGAATAAGATTATCCTTGGATTATACAAAGACCCTCCTTGATTATCCTTATATACTAGAATACTTGATGTTATCATATGGTTTATAAAATAAAGCGTAATTAATTAAACGAATTATTGAATAAATCGTGTCATATGAAGTATTTGCTAAAAAACTTTTGCAAAGCCCCAATATCGATTGCTTTTAAAGAAAACGAAAATGACTTGTTTGGGACTAGATTTCAAATTTTGTTTATTTGGCGTTTTTGTAAAGCATTTTAAACTAATTTGGTTTAAAGCAAGCAACTGTCTGCAAATCAGAACTTAATAAAACGGAATGTCAAGTCGCAATTCATACATCAAACATATTGCAATTGTAAAAGCTAAAAAAGTCAGCGTTTAATTTTATTTTGTACTTGAGTAAAAAAACTTGACTTAAATATAACAAGTATTTTTCTTCAAAGGATCCTTACAAGACTGTGTTGTAATTGGATTTAAAAAAAATACCTTAGGCCTTAGTACTTAAATTTTGAAAACATTTTGTTATGGGACAAAAATCCGGGAGTGCGTGACCGCTTTTTTCAAGTAGCGAAGAACCTACTTTACTGTTTTAAGAGACTTCTATTGTAGTAATGCTTCAGTAGAAACGCAATTACATGATATTTTCGACGGTCTATTCCCAAAGTTAGGCAGAGTTCTCTTAGGGGAGATATTTATCTACGTGATGAAGGAGTCTTTGTGGTTGACATATTATTGAGGATGAGGCACATAAAAAAATGATTGCCCTTATATTTAGGGTGTCTTGGTGCATTCTGGCTGGATTACTGAACAGAAACAGACGGCAGCAGACAGTCATCTTTCTGATGGCAGCACTTCGTCTTTTCCCGCCTGTTGCTTTTGGCCCTGTTTGCCAGAGAGTTATCGAACAAGGCTGAGTACAGATAGATGGATGACCACAAATCAAGAGTCGAGATCAGTGAGAAGTCCTGGTTGAGGCAAGCCCTCTTTGTGGGGGGATCAAGGAACTGGCAATTTCAAAATCAAAAAGCATGCAAGAGCGGTCAGGGTCAAACGCAGTCAAAGGGCTTGCTGATCTTTGATAACTTCTACCTAATCTGCCCTCAACACCTAACTCGCGATAGCAACAGGAAATTTTTGGCCGCTTCAAATCAGGATCATTTTTAATATGCCTCATCCTCAACAATATGTCAACCAATCTGTACAAAGACTCTTTCATCACGTAGATAAATATCTCCCCTAAGAGAACTCCGCCTAACTTTGGGAATAGACTGTCGAAAACATCATGTAATTGCATTTCTACAGAAGCATTACTATAATAGAAGTCTCTTAAAACGGTAAAGTAGGCCCTTCGCTACTTGAAAAAAAGCGGTCACGCACTCACGGATTTTTGTCCCATTAAGGATTTTAAACATTTCAAAAAGCTAAAATTCTTTTTAGCTTATAACTATTGTGTTCAAAAAGTGACCGAGCATTACATAATTAAATCGCATTCAAGTTCTAACTCTCGATCTACATTTAAGACGAAATAAGAGTGCTCGATTTGGCCACACTGACTTCAAAGGAAATTCAAAAGGATCGAGGAGATCGATTTCATGAACTTGAATTTTCCTTCTTCGATGCAAATGAGCTTTCGGAAGGATGGTAAGGCCATAGTTGGACATCAAAAGTGCCCAATTTTATCCCTTTAAGTGTTGAATAAATTGGTTTTTATGAGTTTCTTGAAAAAATTAATTTCTGCCACTTTCAGCCGCTGTTTGTTACTTTCTGCCACTTTAATCGCATGAATTAAAGGCCATTTTTTGCCCTGATCCAGAGGGGGCCGACAATGAAATCAATAACAGCTTTGTGGTTAACCCTAGAAACAGAGGCTTTAATTTGATATTTGATGGATTTGCGTCGTCTTTTATACTTCTACGAACATGTGAGGCCTATTTTCAAGATCATGCGTTAATTTGACAAGTTAGTGCATGCTATCAATTTTCTTTTTGCACGAAACTACCCATTGAGTGGCTTTTAGTTTGAGCTTACATTTTTCAAGGATCTTTATCACCAAACGTTTGTCAGAGTTTGACAAGTATGGCACTTATTTTTGCTTTTTTTATTCCTGTTATTTTTTGCATTAGAGATATTATTATTTTTTTCTTTAAATCTTGCCCATATTTATGAACACACAAACCTAGCAATTTTAAGAGTAGTTTATTTACAAACGAATGATGAATCAAATACCAGAACACTGATTTTGGAATCAAATTGAAATGCTTTGATTTTTTTTCCACTAAGAAAAACTAAATACCCCAATAGTTATTACATCAAATGCCTGCAGAGTAAGAAACTTGAAAAACAAGTCTGAAGTTAAAATTGAACCAAGTATGAATTCAAATTATTGAAAATGAAATATGAATAAGCTCATTGTTCATTTTGGCTCAAGAAGTCATGTTTGTATTCTGGAAAAGATTGAGACAAGTTATGACATGTTATAGCTATTTAGGATTTTAAAGAAAACCAACATTCGCTTCACCTAGAGGGCTCTTATATGATTTCGCATGCCTTTAGCACATCCTACTAGGGTGCCCCCTCTTGTTCTCAAAATGAACAACTCGACGTCAGAGCGAGCCTTCTTAAGGAAGCAAAGTTGAGCTTCAATCAAAGAGAAAAATGACAATCAGCGCCATATTGAGATAGAAACGTTTGTGGGTGCTTCTGATAAATATTTAGCCTTAATTTGTGATTACTCTGTGCATTTTTACTTTTTGAACTTTTTTTTTGAGCATTTTTACACAATAATATCGTAGCTGAGCTCCAAAAGACTCGAAGTATGATGAGAAATCCACTTTAAGATGGAAGCTGCAATTTTGGTAACAAATCAAAGTTAAGGATAGATCTGAAATCAAGGGATTTTGCCCCTGTTTTGGCTCCATCTAGAGGCGTTTTTTGTAACCTTCAATTAAAATTATTCATGCACATAAGTTCGGTTATTTGGTCACAAGCAAGGACATTATGGTGATATATAAAAAACCTGCTTAAAAATAAAATATTTAAAAAAACACTTTACATATCCTAAATGCAGTTCTCTTTTTTTCAGCTGAGGTCAGCTGACGCCTCGAACGGCGGACACGCTTTTTTTTACCTCTCGTGACAAAATGTTAAAGCGTTTCAAATAGAACGAACTGTGATATTTGTGAGTGGGACCACGCCCACGAACCGTGGCCCCCGATGACCCTGCGATATCCTCCCTTCAGTGCACTCCTCCTCTTTCCAATCCTTCCACTTTCAATAATCCCTCGGCTACGTCTTATTCAAGACGTGAGCTACTAGCCCTCAAACCCCCTTCAACGCCTTTGTCCTCATCTTCCCAATCTCCCTTTCCCTTTCCCCTCAATCCCATATCAACTCATCTCTTCTAGGTCAGATTGAACAACTGGGTATCGCTAGGAATCATCGGCGGCGGCAGAAACAGCGGAGAGGAGGTAATCAACTGGTGTCGGCTCTTTTCCTCAACTGCCATGGACGGGCGAACATGCTGCAAGTGGCTGGAGCGGGACAGTGCCTCAACAAGATCCCAGGACACGCCTTCACCTTGTTATCCGAGACGTGGGTCACCGAGGAGAAACATGAGAGCTGCTTTGCTGGAAAGCAGAGCTTTGTGGTGCACGCCAGAGAGCCCGCTGGGCGTGGCAGGCCTTGCGGAGGGTTGGAGCTCTACATTACCAAATGCTTTGAGCCCACCTTACTCTCGTCCTCTCCTCATCACATAGCCGTGGATGCCCAAGGCTTTACTATCATTGGCGTCTACTATCAGCCAACCACGGACTATGACGACCTCGTCTTGGACCTCACGTCCATCCTCAAGAAAGTGAAGAATCCGGAGAAAGTCATCATTGGTGGTAATTTCAACATCCGTCCTGACTCGAGTGAATTCTCCGAACTCGCCAAGATTCTGAGTCAATGGAGAATCACTCTGCGCTCCGACCCGGGAGTTCCAACACACACCTACTCCCAGGGCGCCTCCGTACTTAACCACATCTTCATATCAGAAAATCTTCCATCTCCGGCCAGTTATGTTCATCAAGTGGCCGTTTCTAATCACCTCCCCATTTCAGTCACCTTCAAAATGCCCAGAAACTTCCATCATCTGGGCGTGACTCGAAAGGGGAGGTGCGTGGTCAATGTGCAGGAGTGCACGGCTCAACTTGAGGCCCTGCAGTTATCCACCGACACCCGGAAGGACTACAATCCAACTGCAGTGGCCCAAGGCATTTCGTAAGCATTCCAAGAGTCCTCTTCAGTGCAGGCGAGGAGAAGAGGACCAAAGACCCCTTGGTTCAACTCATACCATCGAGAACTGAGGGGTCAAATGCTCCAAAAATAGCGAAACGCCAAGACGAGCCAAACACCAGAGACTTGGGAGCAATATGCGATATCAAGAATGGCATATCACAAGTCTCTGAGGAGCGCTGAGTCGGCCCACCAAAGAATGGAAGTGGAGAACCTGCTCTCTTCTTCGGCTTCGTCCAGGATGGCGGGCTTGTACAAACGTGCAAGAAAGCCCGCCGACAACTCGGAAATTCCGGTGACCAAATTCCTCCTCCACTGCCAAGAACCGTTTTCTTCGCCATCCAAAACAGAGGTGGAGGAGGTCCAGGGCTGCTTGGAAGAACATCATCCCCTTTTGCAGCCCTTCACGGAATCTGAGATGGATGAGGCCTTCAAGAAGATGAAGAGCAAAGCTCCATCGACATCAGGGGTTTCTCCCTTCCAAATTGCACTTCTCCGGACCCAAATCCAATCACTCCTCCAAGATCTATTCAGCTACGCCCTCCAATCATCTTTCTTCCCACCAGACTGGATGGAGTCTGCCATCATCTTCATCCATAAGAAGAGGCCCAAGAACATTCCAAACAATCATCGGACCATTGCCTTGGAGAACCCCTTCTTGAAGATGATGTCCACCCTGTTAGCTGCCCGCTTCTCCCGATTGGCCGAGGTTTGGAATCTCCTTCCTCAGTTCCAATTCGGTTTCCGGAGAAGCCGCTCAACCATCTCGGCAGCCACTCTCCTTTACGAAATCGTGCACGCAAACATCAGCACTGAGAGGAGAGTCTATGGATGCTTTGTGGATTTTTCCAAAGCATTCGACAGGGTGGACCAAACGCGGCTATTCCTCAAGCTACAACTGTGGGGAATTCCGCGTTCAATATGTGTCCTGCTGGCCAACATCTATGCAGGACTCAAATGCTCCATTCGTTCTGGTGGGGACCTATCCCCCTGCCACTTCACATCCATCGGCCTTCCGCAGGGGGATCCACTCTCGCCAATCCTTTTTAACTTCTATGTATCCGATCTCCGCAAAGCTCTTTCTCACCATGGCCCCACCATAAACCACAATAGTATCCAATATTTGCAATATACAGACGACCTGGTTCTCTTGGCTGATTCAGCCGTGGAATTGCAAAATGCCATCAATGCTCTCCACGGTTATTGCCAAAAGAATGGCCTTCAAGTCAACAACATCAAGACGAAGGCCATGGTTTTCCATAAAGGTCGTCTGCCTCCCACCTCCTTCCATATCAACAATAGGCCGATTGAAATTGTAAAGTTTTTCAACTATGTCGGTTTCACCTTCACCACCCAACTCTCCTTCACCAAACACCTCAACCTCGCAATAACCAAGGCCTGGGCCAGGATCGGATACATGTGCAATAGACTTCCCATCAAGAACCTTCCTGTTCCAATAATTATACAACTCTTCCGGACCTACATCACCCTCATCTTCCTCTACGGCCTTCACCTTTGGCTGCCCAACTCAGCCCAATCCGCCCCCAAATCCGCCGATGCCACTTACACCAAATTCCTCAAACGATACCTCTTCGTGCCCCAATATGCCAACAATGCATGGACGCATTTCCTATGCGAAACCGAGCCCTTTACCACCGGGCTGGCAAGGTTAGTGTCCAACAGTGTTAGGAACCTGACCTTTCCGGAGGTGATGTCCGGACACATGTTGTAGTTCGGCGGAGTTTCCACATGGGGTAATCCCATGGGGGGGTACCGGATCGGTCACCCCTTCATCGCTATGAGGTCTAGTTAGCGTATTCTTGACCGGGGAACGTTGAATCATATTTTTGCCCCTTACCCCCGGAGGGTGGCGGGACTTGCGGATTTTTCGTTCTTCAGTCGATTTCACAACTCTCAGTGGTTCAATTTCACACTATTTTGGCACCATAGGCGTAATATCTGAATAAAAACCTTATGAAAACGAAGAGGTGCAAAATTCACCTCTGCTCGCTTTCACCATCAGCTGTTTGTATGTTTCTGGGAAGACAGTCACCTAAAACTTAAGATACACTTATTGGACAGTTTGGATTTTGGAACTTATGAAAGATATAAAATAATCATCTAAAGCATACGAAACAAGATTACAAGTACATTCAGGGCTCCGCAACAAAGCTTAAATACCAATGTCAATCTCAATTTGAAAAAAGGCAACCATGACAGAAAGGTTCCCATTGTTGATTTATTCTGTAGAACAGGGGTCTGCAACCACTTTTGGGTCAAGGCCCACGAAATTTGATTCGTGTTGTCAAGGGACCACAAAACTTTGCCACAAAACCACCGAATTTTGGACTTTCTCCATAGCTCCTGGGCCCACCAACGACCACCCTTGGGCCCACATTTGGGCCGCGGCCCACCGGTTGCCGACCCCTGGTGTAAAACATTGTTCTTGGTAATTTTAGTTTGATTATGCAATTGATTGTTTTTCTGTTATTTTTGGAACTTTCCAAATGTAATGCTACTTTTCCCATTAGATCTTAAATTGAGACAAATTTGGAAATTTCCAAAGATCGTACAAAAGTATTTTTATATTTACAAACTTTGGTGGCTCAGTGATTGCAGTTACAAAACAATAAAAACGGTTAATCAGCGTTAAAATGGGAGGAACACGAGTTTTCTAGACTGTTGAGGGTTCAAATTCGTTGGTAGCATTGAAAATTGATGATTAGGGCCCGGAAGAATATTTGCAAAAAAGTGACTAAATATCCAATATATATTTTCTTCAAAAGCCCAAAATATGTGGAAAAAAGCCGGATATTTAAGAAATATTTTTTTTAAATGGCCATTTTTTGGTATTTTTGTCTGTGTGCGCCGATTTTCCGAATTTGTTTACAGTAAAATTGATACATTTGGCCGTTTTGGGGGGCAAACTTGACATGTAATTGATTTAAACACTACAATTTTCAATTTGCCTTAAAAGATGGCGCAGTTTTTTCGTATATAACAGTAGTTTTGATTATGAATGTCTAATCTTAGTACAAATGCCATTTTGTAGAGATTTTTGTATTTTGTTTTCATTTTGGGAAGGCTCTTTTGAGCATTGGTCAGTCATTTCTTTTTCTCAATTTTGCCCGAAATATTTTTTTTGACTAGAATATTCGTGAAAATATTTACTTTTTCCTTGAAACAGCCAAAATATTTTAAATCGAGGAAATGTGGAGAAATATTTTTAAAATATTTTATATTTAAAAAAATTATTTCCGGGCCCTACTGATGATTAATTGCTTTAGAAAATAAGATTTTGTATGATTTTTACCACTTTTGGGGTCAAAATTGCAAATTTGATTTATTTTTCCTTGGACCCGAAAAGTGCAAGATTTTTGGCAAAAAAAGCGCAAGGCGCAAGAGCCCAAAAAAACGCGCAACCACAAAAAGCGCAAGATTTGCGCAAAAGCGCAAGATATGGAAGCACTGCACTAGATCAACGAGTGAAAGACTATCTTTTTCTTGAAAGCCTTGGTTTGAATTTTTAAGCGCTCTTGCGCCTGCCTGCAATCAGTTAGACCTAGGGCAAGGAGGCGTCCTCCTTGCCTAAGGCTACTCTTCGATCATTTAGGGTGGAAATACACGGACAGGCTAAACTCCTCGACAGGCTGTTTTTTCAACCTAACAGGTCATAGTTTGACAAACCAAAATTGGAATCAGAAATACACGCGCAGGCTCTTTTCTGTTAAAGAAAACCTGGTGCATGCGGAGTTTTCAATTTCTCTGCTCTCCCTTGTACTTTCTTATTGCGTTCCTCCTTCCTACTTAAACCAGTTTGGACTTGTATGGTTTATCTATTTCTTACTGATGGGAAACAAACAAATATAACAAATAACAAACAAAGAAAAACAAATGACAGCATACCAAACAAATACGAATCACAAATAAAATACAAACAAATCGGAAAAGAAGTCAACAGATGTTGAATTTTTTGTTCGCCTAGCGAATCAGGGCTGCCAAAAGTGACACCCCTTCGGCGAGGAAAGGTGGTCAAAAGTAAGGTAAGGTCTAAGGAAAACCATCTACAGTTAAAACCAAGAACTCCAGTTGTATGAAATAACTCTTTCCAACCAATCAATTCTTTCACAAGCACACAGAATTGTGGCGAAAATGATCCTTAAACACTATTGTTGTAAACAAACAAAGAAATGCCCAATTTGTTCGCATCAGCATTATTTCTCTTACGTTATTCATTGAATTGTGGGGTTATATGTTAATTAACCCCTCTTGATATGCTGGATTGAGTTGCGTTAGCACCACGATGTAAATATCGAATTTCGTTGATGATAAAGAAATCGATTACTGCTTTTGACTCAACCACATGGGGACTTAGTCGTCCCCATAGAACAAACCAAGGATGACTCTACGAAGGATTCACTTCAAGGTCGAAGGACCTTCAACTTAGGGCCGACACCGGCAATTTAAGACATGCGATGACTGCCTTTGATTCAATAAATTTTGATTATTTTGCTAATAACATTTGTTTTTGAGTGAATGGCGAAACATAACAACATTTTAACAATGGCAAATAACCAGAGAAATGACGTGTGTTCAAGTGAATGGTTGTATTTTATAACATTTCAAGGAGAGTAAAAGTCATGTTACACTCCAGTATAAGTCTAACGTACACTTATAATTTTCTTGTCCCTCATGATGAAAGTGCGTCTCAGGAGCCCCATCATTCCCCTCGCCCGCATGACGGTATCAGCATAGTGCTCACGGAATTTTATTCTACCATCGAATATGATACCAAGGTCTGTTTCCATGTCTACACTCTCAAGTTCCTGGCCTTTCAGGATATACTTGGGAGTGGTTTTTGGCCTCATTCCAAACCTCATCATCTTACACATGAAGGTCATTCCATTATTCGAGGCCCATTCTTCAGCTGAGTTCAAGGCGCTTTGGGCGCATTTCTCGTCTTGAGGTTGCAAGATAATCCCGATGATCTTCAAATCATCCGCAAATTTTAGCATCTTTGTCGATGTTGTCCTATCTAGGCATGAAGGCGCTCTCTTGCGGTTGGTTAACCATTGATGTCTTGTGTTGACTGGTCTTCTCATAATTGATCTTTCTCAAAGTTGTAGGACTTCAGCCAAAAGTAGTCTGTCTCTGTATCTGAGGGTTGCCACTTCAATTCCACGTGCTTGTCCTTGTCTAATTGGTGATGATTCCATTGCTTTTTCCCATTCATTTTCATGTTGAATCACCACACCAAAGTTTGCAGTAGTGACAAGAGAAGACCAATATTCCCTGAATCCTACGATCCATTTCTTGTCCATCTATCTATCCATTGAATGATCTGAGAGTAAGATGAAATGCTCAAAAGCACGCTGAACAAACACATAAGTGACGCTTATGACTTTGAGTAGTTCTTATCAATGGAGAATACGATGTTTTTTTGATTGGAAGAAAGAAAGAAGGATGAAGTCAAGCTCTCTTTTTCTTTGAAGGGCCACACACAACCCATCCAAATTTTCTTTCTCAATCAGCACGACTGGATTTCTTTGTGCACTAAAACACTAGAATATGACACTTGGAGATGGCAAGACAACCAGAATGAGAGGTAAATCCACAAAGCTTTTGAGTGGCATCTTCTTTGAAGCTCAATTCACAGTGGTCCCACGTTTCTCAAGGTGACCAAATTGATTAGGGTTGGTTCATAACCTAAATTGACCACTTCTATCCAACATTGAACAACCCTCTCCAAAAATAGTTCAAAGACCACCGTCAAATACTGGCTTAAAATATTGGGTTAAAAGAAGACAAAAAGCACACAATTTCTGTTTTAAAGAAGATAAGAAATGTTGCACCTCTAATTGAACCCCTCGGTCAAGTGGTCACCCTGTCAAACGAACAAACACTGACACCACATGGAGAATTCTCAAACTAAACCAGGGTTGCCATGGGCAAAAGAAACATTATTATAATTGATTATTGATTCACGTAAACCTCTCAATAACTTCAAAGTTTCAAATCGTTTTTCAAAATCCAATGTAATGAGCTTTGCTTATAAAAAGAAATGAATAGATTGTTATAACATGTTTGAGTGGCTTCCCTGACTGAATTCTCTTTTCCTCGCAAATGAATGGTGATCTTCTCTCAACCTAGAATTAATGACGGATCAGTGCTGATCAGGGCCACCAGATACATGTAAATTACATTTTACAATGTAATTACCAAAATCTGTGATTTTTGTCCAAAATTACATAAATGCGGAAAAAATTAAATAAATGTGCAAAAATTGCCTGTTTTGATGGATATGATATGGAAAATTGTTTGATTTCACGTCAAAGTCAAGACAAAAAAGAAAAAAAAGATAGCGTTTTTAATTTTTAACAGGTATATTTAGTAAATACTCAGGCCTGGTGGGTTGTGTTAAATGGTATTTTACACTGTAGTCACAAACAATGTGCATTTTTTGTAGAAAAATACAAAAATTGGGAAAAATTCGAAAGAATGTAGAAAAAATGCCTGTTCCGTTGAGAGTGATCAACAAAAAGGATGTCAAAAATCAAAATAAGAATAGAAGCTGTTATATTTGCAACAATTGTGACAAAATATGGTCATTTTAGCATCTTTTCCTACACATGAAATAAAATTTAGATGATGCAAGTACATAAAAGGGCAGTTTTTAGGCGATAAAGTGAAAAAAGTATTTTTAATAATACCAAAAAAAATCCAATTTTGTTACGTCATTTCTCAAAAAACACCAATGGTAATACGTTTCGGCAAAATATTTTGCATAAATTTGGTGGCCCTGATTGTAACACACTGTTTTTGTGTAAACAATGAGAAAAGGCTTTAAAAACAAACTTACCAAACTACCAAAAAACTACCAAAAAATCCGATTTCATTACATTATTTCCAAGAAAAACTACCAAAAAAAATACATTTTTTTGGCAATTTTTTTTACCAAAATTTGGTGGCCCTGGTGATGATCCAACGCAAGGTGGATTGATGACGTCATAGATACTGCTCTGAAATTCGTCCTCTAGTACAGTGGTTCTTGAACAAACTTATCTACCGGTCTCCCGTGTTATTTATACCCGTAGTTGTATGCCATATAGCATAGTGATCATACCTGTATAATGACAAAATGCGCATCAGAAAAGTTCAAAGAGTGTGGTACAACGGCTTATTAAATAATTAACAATTATGTAAGTAAGGTCAATTGAGGTTTCCTAATATCCTTTCTATTGTTCAGGCATTTTGAATTTCATCTGTTTGATCATGACTTCCAACAGGCAGGCAGATATACGGAGGTTAACTCAACAGCTGACCTCCCTCTTTTTGAGCGTTTGGCGCGAGTAGCCTGAGACTGTACATCGAGTGAACTCATTTCTATGAACGGAGAGTTTTTGCTTCAAATCCTCGGTAATTAACGTGATAGAGGTAAAAAAACAAGAAAACACCTCATTGAAAACATCTGAAGGCTTCGTGTCAAGTGCCAGAACAATCAAGCAAAGCAGGACGGAGTGGAAATAGGATTCTGCACATTATTGAACGAGTGATTTCACCAAACTAGTAGTTCTAAAAGATCCAAGTGAATGAATATCAGAGCTGGGCAAGAAAATAGGAATTGATAAACGAACCGAAACATTGAAGGAAGAATCTGTTTAGCTGTTTTGTCGGAGACGTCAACGTCAAAGAAAGTCCAGTTTGTGAAGTGTCAATGGACCATCCACCTTCCCGATTAACCATCTTTTGCCCTTCAAAGTCTGATGAAGATTCTCAAAGTTCTTTTGGTCTTTTAAAAGCCTTAATTGGTACTGAGAAGCTCCCAAGAAGCCCCAGCCATTGACATCAATGATGATGTCCGAAAACTCCAAGCAGTTCCAAAGACGACATTGGAACACAAATGACGAAGAAATGCAAAAATGATTTATGCTTCCAAATGTTGATCTGTTCTCAAAACCCTCATTGATATGCTTACCTTTAAGTATTAAACGTAATGAGTTAGTGAGCACAGAAAAGAACCTCCAGCCTTTGGATCTAATCAAGTTGGCATGTTTAACATTTCATGACCTTAAGGTGAAAATATAGAAATGTGATCCTTTTTTTTTAATAACCATTTACGTAATAAATAAATGGAAAAATAAAACATTGATGAGCAAATTTTCTAGTTTTACAATTGAATTCTAGAAATAAATTTTTTCACCTTGTTTTGGCATTAATCTTGTTCTAAACTCGTACTAGAGCATGAATATATATTTGCCTACATCACTGCACTGAAAGCTTTTCCAATTTATTGCTCATTTCCGCAGGAATTACTTAGTTTACCCTTGATTTCCTCTACATCGTGAAACATTGACATATTGGATTATTGAGGATTAAATCTAAACACATATTTGACACCCATGCCAGAGCTACTTAGTACTGAAATAACCCTCTTTCAGTTTTTCAAGGTTTTCAGACAGGTCCATATTACAGTTTATCCTCCTAATAATCTACTAAATTCAGTATTTTTCAAATGTTTAAATAAAATCGGCGATATTTGAGCTGAGGCAGTCCATTTTTGACCCAAAGAAGCGGAAAGTATCTCTGGGCATATAAACACCCGAATTCTCAAACAATGTAAGTCTTTGAAAATTTGATTAAGATGGAAAAAATGTCATTTTTGTATGTGGTAACACAAAAAGTCAAAGATATAAAAATACATAGAACCCACTTAAAACACAGATTTTTGAAAAATTGCTTTTGAATGAGAAAAAGGCTACACAGGTCATCACATTTAGTCGAATTCTGCGATTTAAAAATCGCCTTTTGGTCCTGGTATTAATGAAGAACGAGAAAAGGTGTCAAGGCTTGTCCCCTGAGATGGACAAAGTTGGGTAGAATTTCGGAATTCCTCTTCTTTTTGGACCGCCTCCAAAACACCAAACCGATTCTTTGGGGTTAGCTCTTTGCCTTTCTTTTTTATTTGGTGACAAAAGGATGCTTACAAGTAGGTTAAAAGCCCCCTCAAATGTCGATTTCCTGCTTTTTACGTTACGAACAATGAGGATTGTACAGTCCAGGGCAAACAGTGCAGATTCGTGAAAGGTTGTGAGAAGATCGTCAAACACTTTCCGTTGTAAAGCTCAACGTCATCTCGTCTATAGAGGTTGTGAAGAATTGTTTGTCGTCCCCCTCTATTCCCGCCCCACCAGCCTGCCGCGCAGACATCGCTAAAGGCCAGCCAGCATTGTCCATGCACTCGGGAAGAGACAAAACTCAACATAATTTTAACTATTTCGCAGTATGTGTGATATTGTACTGATAAATAAGTATCATAATTGTTTACCGATGGAAAAGGACATAGGTTGGTGACATTGATGGCAAATTTACTTGAAATACTAGGTAATTTGTCTCTTTCTAAGTGCCTGGACAGTGCTGGCTGGCCTACAGCGATGTCTACGCGGCAGGTCATGGCAGCGTCCATAGCGAAAGACAACAATCAATTCTTCACAACCTCTATTAGAACAATTTCTAAATGAGCCGGCTTGCAAGAAGGCTTCATTTTACAGCCTGGTTAGCTCGAAATTCCCCCGGGCAGGCTGAAGAAATGACTGTCCTAACACTTTCGCCTGCTCGTGTATTTTCGCTCTAAATGAGCTGGTCTGCAGGTAGGCTTCACTTTTCAGGTGGGTTGGGTCAAAATTCGGCCAGGCAGGCTGAAAAATGGCTGGCCTGCCACTTTCGCCTGTCCGTGTATTTCCATCCTTATTAATCACTAGATAGCGTGCAAGCTTTAGTCAGGCTGATTTGGCACGCGGGGCGGAATGCGTTGAATTTATGTGGAAAATGTCGCCCTCACAACTGTTAAGCGGACAGTTAGTGCGACCAAATATGCGAATCAAGACCAACTTTCTTGAACTCGTTCTTGAAGCCACAAGTTATTTTTGGTCCATATATGTATTAGTTAATCCTACATAACGCAAAAGTTTAAATTTATGTTCTTCTTATTCAATGTTTTGGCAAAAAAGTTCAAGTTGTAGTATTCAAATCCAAGGCATGGTCACCTAGTAACGTCTTTGGTTCTTTTAAGAAATAGACCACTTTCAAAAACAAAAAAATGACCCAAAAACGTTACTCTATTCCACATTTGATTCATCAATATCATGATTGACATTTGCATGGTCACACATTTCAAATGTTCCCGCACTTTTGTCCGCTCAACACTTGGCGACCGGAGACACATTTTCAGGCTTACGGAGTTATTCAAGGTTGGGTGAGGAAAAAGCTTAATGCTCCGTTGTGAGTGGAAAAAAGACGCAATCAGTGCGAGTTGGTCTCTTCATTTTTATCTGAACCACTTTCCTTTCTCCAGGACCAAGTAAAAAATGTATTCTCCCTTTTGACTGTTATCTTTTACAATGGCTCAAAACGAGGTGGATCCCTGCATGATGAAAACACAGGATATCAAAGTGACACGTGTTAGACCAGCAATAATTTTTCATTCATTTGTTTTGAAATAATTTCCAAAACTAATCCATAAATATGCTAAGAACTAGTCCGGGCACAATAGATGTTTGATCGTTGTTAGCTGCAAATGCAAGGCAAATCATAATCAGTAGAAAAATCCTTAGCTTTTCTCAAATAAATTGAACTTTGGCGGTTCTTTCCCGTCAAACAATACATTTTCATCTTCATACGTTTCATTCGTTTTAAACATTGCAAAAGGAATATCAATAAATCATTTTCGGTATTTCCATCTGTCTAGACAACCGGCAATAAACTTTCTAAGACGGTGGCTCAATTAACATGGCAATTGTTGGAAATCCAAGCTAAATCCACTCAAGTCGGCTAATTTTCCTCCTTCACTCGATCGTGTGTTTAGGTTCACCACAAACGGAAGACCCCTTCCCGCTAAAAAGAGAAAACAAATCATGTTCCAGACTCCAGACAATATTTTAAATTGAATTACGTTGTCAAACAGTCAAGACGATTTGAGAAATCGCTATAATTAGCTTCGAATTAAAACTAAATGTCTACTTACATTCGAGTGTCCCAGGGACTGTGGTTCCGGGAAGACTTCCAAACACCTTGTTACATCTCATGGATGGCACATAAGTTACTAGAAACAACCGAAATAATATTCTTTTTTTATTACTCACATGCCTAACCTCGCACCTCGCCAAACCATACTTACTAACTCTCTGCGAATCGCCAATAGGTGGTTCAATCGCTTGAAATTGAACCACGGTGCTAGGGATCGTGACATGATTTTTTATCATGCAATTATCCTGCAATATGAAGCTAAGGTTTTAAAATAAAGAAATGATTGAGGCCACTCAATGTCAGCATTCCTCGCTTCCTTAGACAAATAGACAAAAAATGACTCTATTGTGCAAATGGTCCCCTTTTCAATAAAGTACATTTTTGAATGCCTCTGCTATTTTAAGCTCGTTTTCCTCCCTCGATCGACGTTCAGCCAACCACAGGTGATTACCTAGTCAAACGTGGCATTTTCCATGACCTGTTTTCCTTCAAAACATCCTGCTCGATATTGACATTTTGACAGGGTTTCAGATAGAAACCAAACCCAGTGGTTAATTTTGAAAGAGCCAAGAGGCAAATCCAACGAAATTTGCCTCGGCCCCAGGCAAACGACGAGGCGAAATTCTCACGTGGTGAAGAGTACTTAATTTTTACTTGTTTTGCCTCTTTTCTTGTGCTCTTCTTGACCTAACCGGCCATTAATCCAGGAAATTTAACTGATTGGAATAAGCATTATGCAAGTTCTAATGCAGAGCTTGATTTCTTTCTTTGCTCGAAGAGTGAGAAAGAGATCAAAGAAAGAATATCCTTTCGTTTATTTTCCCTTTGCATCTATACCAGAAATTCTCCTACGTTGTAATGTTCGCAAACAGGGGCTAGTTTTTCAGACGCAAAAGCTCGATCTCAAGATCGTACTTTGGTACTCTAAGTCCAATCTTGAGATCGATCTTTGCGTCTAAAAAACTAGCCTCAGATCTCTAAGCACGGCTTTTTTTTAATTTTTGAAGAGCATACCAGGTAACTGTCACCAATTTGATGCGGAAATGTCGATCACGAAAGCTCCATTACCTCCTATATAATATCTTACTATGAAAACCGATCAGTCATCAAAATGATTTTGAAAGCCTTACACGTAATTACTTGAGCAATGACCTATTTGGTTGCGCTCGACAGGAAAAGAGACTTCTTCCAATGTCAGTTTACATTTAAACAAAATCAATCAAAACAAACCAACTGCCCGGTTTGCTTGATTTCTTATGCCTTTAGGTTGCTCAACTCACTGTGACCGTCGCTGGATCTCCGGGGTTTGTAACATCACTCAAGCTGAATGGATCCGGTGTTGTAATGGGTGTTTCGGAGTAAAGCACCGTACAATAACCTATTTGTTCCAGAGTCTAAGATAAGAAATCAAATCATGTGAAGAACCCAGTAATAGTATACCTTCATTTTGGCGAATGCAGTTGCCGTAGTGTTGGTTTTCCAAGAGTTGATTGCCGGGGAAATTGTACGATGTGATTGTGCCCGTTAGGCCTGTGAAGTATTGGGTACAACCACTGGGGGCTCTGTAATTCAATTCCAAACAGGGTTTGAGAGAAGCTAAACATCGGGATTAGAATGATAAAGTACTCACCGAGACTTGCTATTACAATGAATGTAAGTCACTTTGATATTGTAACGCCTTTCGCCTGTTCCTGATCCTTGTAAAATATCGATCTGTCCCGCAGAATTTCCCGTTCGTCCGCTTTCAAAATACACTGAAAAGGCGAGATCAGATTTCAGCTTTTCAA
>JAAGOF010000088.1:785552-846769 GCA_010645155.1 Tigriopus japonicus | reverse complement strand
GGTGCCGACAGTCATTTTTTGGGACTTGGCCCGTTTAGAATATCCAAAATGACGGCACATTACCTCCAGTGCTTGGGTAGTCTTTTGCTAATCCTTTGTTTTTTTAGATCGGAGATTTCAACGACGGCTACCTCAAACAACTCTTCAACACATCGCGATAAAAAACGTTTGTCTGATAGAGTTATTTGATTATTCTAATTTGACTTGTTTGATCTGACTCAAATTCCTTTTTAGTGCTGTCATTGTTCCAAATCGTTAAATTTAAGGTAACTCTAGTTTTTTTCACGTTTCTTTCATCATTGGCGAAATTATGCGTCTTAAAACATGTTTCAATCCATGAAAAAGTGTTTTTTGTTGTTTGCGGATTTTTTATTACCGCTACAGGGAATGGGATTCCATGTTAAGAAAGTCAGTCATTAAAAGGAAGTTAAGCATTAATGAAATGAATGGTTTTTATTGCATTTGGTCTACCAACGAGTTACTATTGTCAGACCTGTAAAATTCTTGAATAGTTGGTTGATCAGGAATATTATTCAAAAAAATATCTGTTGTAAAAACTGTTTGAGGATCAGCTCCTACATAATCCCGACGAAGACTAATGGGCAAACGATTGAGCAATGAAGGAGCCCAATAAAGAAGAGAGGACTTCATTGTTCGAACTAGCCTGAATTCCTTAGGACTTCAAGGTAATTTGAGATTCAACTCTAAAAAAATCGAATCAATTTTTTTGTCAAAGATAGTGTGGCCTTTGCAATCGCACAAGGCCATGTTAATTAAGGACATTAAATCAAGATTTGAATGAACTAAGAAAAACGTGGTTAACAAGTCTTGTAGAAAGCATTCATTTGACTGCCTCAACGCTCGCCTATCCTCGACCAGATACCCAGTAACTTTCGACGGACCGTGTTACTTCACGATCCATCGAACCTTTAACGGTGCTCTACTCGACAAAACCCCGTCATAGACAGCTAAACATCGACACTTCAAAGAACATTGTTCAACGAAGTCGTCCGCAAGTTTGACTTTATTCAAGTCAGTTTATGAACAACGTGAAGATATGTTGGTTTTTGAGAGACGCTTCAAGCCCAAGAATTGTATTAACACCGACACTTCGATCATCGATTTTGAGAGCAAAAAGTGGAAGATATTCGACAGTTGTAAATAATGAAAGATCACAAGGAAGCACACACTAGTTCAAGTTAGCTCAACACCATACATAAGGACTTGCTACAAAACAAGAAATCAAGAACTTGTTTTGAAAAGTGTCTGAAAGAACCTAAGCTCTCCAGTGTTGTAGACCAAAAGAAGAGCAAACCAAGTTTCAAGTCTTGAGACAAATCAGATACTTGTGGTACTACCGCCAAGATATCCCCTCTACAACGGAGTCGATCTCTAATAATCCACGAGTGATTGTCCAGAGAAAGCAACGAGTTCGGTGCAAAAGGTTGCTTGAAGGTCGGAACAAGGCTTCGATTCGAACTGAATACTCAAAAAACATTGTGCCTTCGAAAGCATTCCCTAAAGGAAAAAGATTTGACAGATTTAAGGTCTGACGAGAATTTTGGTCGAATGTTCCTCAATCATGAAAGCCAAACAATCGCCAAAATTGAGTTTCAGTCAATTCCTTCAGTTCCTTGGAACTCGATGTTTTAATAGCGAAAGTTATGTTCCTTTCCTCTCGAAATATACCTTCGTTGGCAACAAATGCCGTATGGACTCCAGAAAATGTACTCATTTCAACTTAGACGCACTTAAGGCCAAAGATCATTATTATGTACCAACCATCGGAAACGAGAGGGCTCGACTTTTAGTTCTAATGCTTTTAGTGCTGGATCAAGTGCCGGATCACCGCATTTACGAATAATCTTTGTTTTGATGACATTGAAGAAAGTTGAAGAATGCTTTTCAAAATTTCCTTCAAGTCCAGCATTGTTCTTTTCGATTTTTTTCGAAAGTCAACCACTCGAAAATAATGAACAAGTCTACTTGGTAACTCGTAATAATATTAACTTAAGCATGTTATCACCCGCTAAGAAAGATAATCAAGCCAACATGCAAGGAATAGTGTTCTTTTCCCGCAATAGATTTGAACGTTAAAACACTTGCACAAATAAATGTTCTCAAAATAGCTTTGCACATGCCTTCTAGTGGCATAAAAAAAACCTAAAACCCAACAAAAGCATGTTTTCCCCTCATTTGAAAACAAGTCAAAAAGACTCAATCTCAGCTCATTACTCCCATCCCATGCCTCAATTGATATAGGTAATATCTCGACAGTTTGAAATTTTCTGTTCTGGCCCGAGGGTTCACTGTTTTGAGAATGTAATGTCTTCTAGAGCATATATTTTTATATACTATTTAAGGAGATCGGGTAGCGTACCTTGGCTTGTGTAGTAAGCCAATACTCTCCTTGAAATTGTTTTCTCGAAAAATCAGGCTCATTGCTGAAGTCAATTTGTCAAGTGTTAATTCCAAAACCGAAAAAGTCTCTTTTGTGCTAATGCATTTTTATTGTTGCATTTTTAGAACGAGGCTTGTGACACTGGAGGATCTCGAAATGGCACCTGTTACACGGGTAAGAATCATTTGATACTTATCATCGCTCAATAGTATTTGATGGGTCTCATTACTGGTTATTTTTAGGCGGAGAATGTGAAACTCGGGGTAAGTTTAATGCTCAAATTAACGCACTGGAAACAAACCGTCATTGGTCACTTACTCTAACCAACATTCATCCTAAGGTGGAAAGGGTGTTGGCACGTGTGCCAACGGCTTTGGAGTCTGTTGCACTTGTAAGTAAACTAGATAATATACATCTTAAAACCATGGGTGCTAAAACCGACATTTCTTCAAGTCGTTGCTGAATGTGGACAAACAACGTCTGAAAACGGGACTTACTTGGTCCAATCTTCTTCGTCTGGCTCTCCGGTGAGCCCTTGCAAGTACACGGTTTGCCCAATAAATGATGACATTTGCAGAATCCGATTCGATTTCACGGTAATTCAATGCTTGCGCTTTTAAACAGGCTCATAATAACCAAGAACGTTACAGACTTTTAATATCAACGGACCAGTGACAGGGATGGTGATAACTGATCCAGCCGTCGCAGCATCCTCCACAGTAGGTGAGTCAAAAAAGCCAAGGGAAAATTGGGTTTGGCAAGGGAATATTCCCATTGTTTGGCCTCAAACGCAAAAGAAAACATTTTTGAAAATTAGTTATCTTGGTTGATAAGTACATTTTCAGAATATTTGGAAATTTCAACCCGAATTGCGCTCATTCGGATGTAAATTAATAGTGAGGAATAAACTTTATGTGTGCCCACACTTTCAAGCAACCCAAAACCGATCCAAAAAATGGGTGACGAAGAAACAACTTTTGAGGATTTTACTCGTGACTAACAAATCAAAACATTTGGTGCCGAAATAACAACTTTTAGGGGATTTTACCTTCAGCAACCGAATTCTCCCGGATTTGGAATGACTGCCCATTTTGGAGACTTGAATTTCACATGCTCAAAGGATAACAATTAGATCAGTTGTTGTTTTTGGGTGTTGTTGGTATACGGTATGGAAGTGTATTTAAAGCATAGTGGAAACACGGCAAAAGCAGCGCCCTTCAATCGCAAAAACGCAACTTATGTCCTAAGCATTTTTTTCTACTTTGTCCTACTATCCTTCAAGTATACCTTCTATAGTATTCCCTCGTTGCTCTCTTCTATATGCTCGTTGTTATATTCTTATGTACGTACAGACATTGATCCATCTCTCCCTCTTCTGCTAATTGGTTGTCCGTTGCTCACAAAAGGGAAAAGAATAAAACTCACTTGAATCTTAGAGACGAGCTTGTACAGACGTCATTTATGCCCGCTGTATTATTATCATACATGGCACAGTCGGTGAACACTGCTTTTTAGTGAAAAGAACCGTTTTCGCCATCCGTTTCTCCCCGTTGGTTCGGTTTATTCAAGCGGTGCCCTCCATTCCGTGACCAAGGCTACAGAGCACGGTCAGTTTGGGGCCAGATCCGGGATAAAACCATGGCGACCATTAAAGCGTCCATCCTGGCGCACAAGGGTCACTTCACGAGGGAGGAACGGTTTTTGTTGGATGTTGCCGCGGGCGACAACGTGGACAAGACGTTCTTATACAATCTGATAAGTAACCTTCAACAACGAATAGCAACCATAGCTGAACTTTATGATGATTTGAAGCGAGAGGATGAAAAGCTCGCTGAAGACCAAGAATCTGTCCTCGAGGATTTGATGAAAAGATTGAGTGCGGCTGGTCGTATCATTTCATCCAAGAATCAAAACATTTCTAATACTCGTCCACGACAATTTCGGGTGGCTAGTGATCTCAAGCCCCCCATTTTGACATTGGAAGCGACTCCGCCTGAGATGAGAGTTTGGATCACTCAGTTTCGGGCTTATCATGCTGCATCAAATATGGATCTTCTCCAACTGGAAGAACAAAGGGCTTATTTTTTGGCTAGAATTGAGGGAGAACTTCTCACTACAATGACTGGACGCATCAAAGAACACACAATCACTGAATGTTTCGGTTTGTTGGAGCATCGCTTCTTGGAACTTTTTCCCCTATTTGGACGCCGGCTTGCCTGGAAACAATGCAAAAAGAAGCAATCGCAAAAACTCATTGATTACTACCATCAATTAAGAGCTATTGGAGATGAGGCCGAGCTCGGGAACATGACTGTGGATGAGCATCATATGTTCGAACTGATTTTTGCTTGTCGACATGATACAGATTTGTTCTTGAAACTCCTGGAACTTCAGAATCCTAATTTGGAAACGGTCCTCAGTACAGCTACGGCTTTTGAGGCGGCTCAAGGCATGCGTGAACAAGCAAATCCCTCTGCCGCATCCGTGGCGGTGGTTTCGCATCAAGAAGCATGTGATCGGTGCGGACGAACCGGGCATTTACGATCTCGTTGTCCACTCCGTGAAATGGTTTGTCATGAGTGTGGAAAGTCTGGCCACCTGGCTCGTGTATGTCGTCAACGTAGTAACTCGAGGGAACGATTTACATACCGTGAAAGACCGAGAGAAAGGGATTTATCATATGATCGGGCAAAGGTTCGAGATGGGTCTCGCGATAGCCATCGTGGTAGAGATCGGATTCGCCGAGCCCCAACCCCAAACCATCGAGACCGAGGAGATCGGAGTCCTTCTTCGGCTTTCATTCCAGCTGTTACCAATACAGTTATGTCTCGATCAACCCCAACGATCGTTCTCAACTGTAAGTTTGACACTGGTAAAGTGCACTCGGTCACTGCAATTCCAGACACAGGGGCCACCCGCACGGTGATCCCGGCTTCCATGGTGCCGCCTGAGATCACGCCAAAGCCATCCAATGCAAAATTGATTGCGGCCAATGGAACGGAAATCGTCAATAATGGATCTACTTCAGTTGCCATGTCTGCTCCAGGGGGTCCAGTGGCTCAAATATCCGTAGTCATTTCTCCAGATCTGGTTGGTCCAATGTTGGTTAGCTGGCATGATTTGATAGCCTTGGAGATAATCCCATCGGACTTTCCGAATCCCGTCCATGGAGGATCCGTTATCCAGGGTGTTGTGGAGGATGAATGCCAGGACCTGGATACAATCGAAAAGATCAAGGCCGATTATTCTGATGTTTTGGTTGACTCACTCGGTGAGGCCTCGGGCACAATTCAAGGACCCAAGATGACGATTGAGTTGGATAAGTCCGTGAGTTTGAAACCGTGCAAGGTGACTACGGCTCGTCCAATTCCAGTTCATTTAAAACCATTAGCTGATGAACTAACTAGGGAACTCATTTCAGCTAAAGTAATGGTACCGTGCACTGAACCAACCGATTGGACCTCGCCAGCTCATTTTGTGGAAAAACCCGGAGGTAAAAAGGCAAGATTGGTGACGGATTATCGAATATTGAATAAAGTTGTGAAGAGACCTCTCCATCCTTTTTCTTCTGCGCATGATCTCATGAAACAAGTGCGACCAGAATCGAGGTGGTTTGCGAAATTAGACGCCGTACATGGATATTTTCAAGTGCCTCTGGATTATGAGAGTTCTCTGCTCACCGCGTTCTTGTTACCCAGTGGCAAGTGGCGCTACACTGTGGCCCCAATGGGATTGAATTCCAGTTCAGATGAGTTTAACATTCGGACAGATGCAGCCGTTGAGGGATTGGAGTGGCTTTTGAAAATAGTAGATGATATGCTCGTTCAAGCCCCTTCCAAGATGGAATTATTCCGACGCCTACGAATAGTGCTTGATCGTTGTAGAGCTGCTGGTATTCGCCTTTCATTGAGCAAACTTGCCATTGGACAATCGATGAAATTCGCGGGATTTATCGTCAGTCCCGAAGGAGTTAAACCCGACCCATCCAAGGTTGCATCAATCCGTCACTTCCCAACACCTAAGAACATAACAGACTTACGATCATTTCTTGGTCTAGCAAACCAGTTAGCTTCATTCTTACCGGACCTGGCCCACTCCACCAAGGAAATGAGAGAGCTTCTGAAAAGGAAAAATGCTTTTGTGTGGCTTGATGTTCATGATCTTGAATTTCGTAGGACCAAGGACCTTCTTTGCTCACCCGCAATTGTCGCTCCATTTAATCCAGATCTTCGAACTGAACTGCTAACTGATGCATCCCGACTTCATGGCTTGGGTTATGCACTCATTCAAAGAGCCAAGGATGGTAGCCCAAGGTTAATTCAATGTGGATCGCGATCACTATCTCCTGCTCAGAAGAATTACGCCACAATTGAGCTGGAATGTTCGGCCATCATGTGGGCAATTCAAAAATGTGATTTTTACTTGCGGGGTCTCCGAGGTTTCAAAGTAATCACCGATCACAGACCGTTGCTTGGGATATTTGAGAAACCATTGGCAGCACTCTCCAATGATCGCCTACAACGCATTCGTGAGAATCTTGTGAGGTACACATTTTCAGTCGAATGGTCGGCGGGCAAGCTCCACTCAATCGCCGATGCTCTCAGCCGCGCCCCATTCTTCCCGTCTGATGTTGAACTAGACATCGATGTGTGTGCTGCTATTGATGTTGCTGATCCCTCGTTGTCAATTATTCAAAAGAATGAGGATGACGAATATCGATCTCTTCGAGATTGCATTAAATCTGGAACCTTGGCACTTTTCGACGTAATCGCAGGTTTCTACGGCTTTCATCACCAACGCCCATCGAGGGCAAAGGACCAAAAATGCCGTCTCTGAACTCGACGCCTTCTATGGAAATCCCTCGTCCGCGCCGAAGTTCCCGTATTCACGCCAAAAGGCGCGTCCATTTCGCCCCGCATCCAGTCTTTATTTGAATTGATTGATTCTTTGGTCTCACATGCTATGGTCCTTCTGACTCTGTTGAGTTCAATAGACACCAGCGTTGCCAATGTCGTCATACATGCCCAAATTTGATGATATTCCTTATGTATGCATATACTTCAAATTTAAGGGGGGGTTGTTATATTCTTATGTACGTACAGACATTGATCCATCTCTCCCTCTTCTGCTAATTGGTTGTCCGTTGCTCACAAAAGGGAAAAGAATAAAACTCACTTGAATCTTAGAGACGAGCTTGTACAGACGTCATTTATGCCCGCTGTATTATTATCATACACTCGTGATCCTCTCTAGTCAATGTATGATCTTATATATAAATCTGTGTCTCGAAGTCAATCAACATCTAGTCAGCAACCAACGCTCTCGACCATGCTACACCTTCAAATACCCTCAACAACTGACCTAATGTCTTGAGCACTCACTGGTTTCACTCAGAACTAGTTTGACAATAGTTTCATTTGGCCTTTTAACTATGTAAGTGCTTGGTTCAAAAAGCTTGGGATCAAAAAATGAAAAAAAAAAAATCCTATTTTTATCTTTCAAATTCAGATGAAAAAAATGTTAATAATGCAGTTTTCTACTATGAATCCTGCGTAACATCTAAATTTGTGTGATGTTTTTTTTCAGTTAATAACTCTATTTGCTTGCTTACAGGTGGCGCCCTTGGAGATTGCACGACGGATGCTTTTACAATAACAGCGGCAGGGAGTTTTGCTCCACCTTTGATTTGTGGCTTCAATAGTGGACAACACAGTGAGAAATTCCTTAGCCATTCATGTTGTTCAGGAACATTGTGAGATTTTCTTTTTAGTGATTGTGGATGCATCCCCTGGAAGATGTAATGAAGCCACTTTTGGATTAAAAGGCAGTGGGACGCGAGAATGGGACATCAAAGGAAAGACTTCTAGTTGATTGAATCCAAAATCTTCAGCCACCGTGGTGTGGTGAAAAGTTCTTTGGATTGGATTCATCTCAAAACACCGGTTTGGTGGATGAAATTCAATGCCGAGAAAAGTTGATTTTTCTCCGAATGTCCGAAAAGCGAAACAAATGTCCCAATTTGAAAATAATAGCATGTCTTTTTCGGCCAAGATTTGGTTTTGACTAGAGCACTATAATAAAAGAGTACGATCATAAAGTGCGCCATCTAGTGGATTTCATGCGGCAGCCGCTCGCAGTTCCCATTATACACACATATTTTTGAACATTGCAACGGTCATTCATCAGTTTTGGACAAACTAAAGTGCTCAAAATGTTGAAGGCGGAGCTCCAAATGGAACTTTTAAGTGTTCTTCTGATGAATTTTGGCACAGATCATGGCTGAATTTCCTTTTCAGTAGTCACATCTCCATGCCAATTTGAAAGGGATTTTACCAATTATTTCAACCAAAAACCACCACAGGTCCATTAACAACACTCAGTCAACATTTGAGGCACTTTAGTTTGCTCAATACTGATGAATGACCGTTATAATCTTCAAAAATATGTGTATCATGGGAACTGCGAGCTGTTGCCGCATGGAATGCACTCGATGGCGCACTTTATGATCGTTCTCTTTTATTATAGTGCTCTAGTTTTGACAATCTTGTGACTTAAGAACGCTAAGTAAAAAAACGCTTAAATTTTTTTGAAGTGACATGTCTCGGGACCTTGCATTTTTTCTCAGATAAAATCAAATTTAAGCATTTTCTTTAAGCTCAGTGAAATTTTCAAGAAAAAACTAAATGAGTTTAATCTTGGCACTACTTTTTCGGGTTTGTAAACCCTAACAATGTTGAAAACCTCAAAAAATCACAAACCAGTGCTTTGAGCCATGTTAATGTTTTCTGATTAGTGACCCAATACTGTTGTGGAGATGAACAAGGAGGTAAACACTCTATATTACCCTACATCGCTTACGTTGCTCATTTCAACATTTAAATTTTTATTGCAGGCCCGGAAGGCTGCCTTCAGTATTTTACCGGAATGACAGGAACAGTTGCCAGGTAATTAAAATTTTACGTTAAGGAAGGCCTCTATCAAGTGACTGAGTTTTCGATTGAGTTTTGAGTCACAAAAAGTGTTTCAAAATGGTGCTAAGGAAGATGGATTCTTTTAGACGCACCAACTTTTGTAGCAATTTGACCCAACCTTTTTGGAAGGTCTTTTAAGCATCAAAAGATCTCTCAATTCGAAATTAACAGTAATCCAATAAGTCAGTTTTTCCAAAAGTCATCCCTCAATTTTTATCTTATTTATAAAATACGAAACACTTCTTTTCTTGCAGCTTTAACTTTCCAACATCAGCTCACACCCTGGATAGTTCTGGTAAGCACATTTCAGGTTATTTTTTGCTTCAATCAAAATTTACAAGAAACATCCCAGAATGAGAATCATACGGTTTTTTACGGTATTTTTTTTTAATTTCACGCTACTTGAACAATGACCAATGCAAAGCCATCAATCGACTAAATTGAACCTCCTGATCTCTATGATACATCTTTACGCTATTAAGAAGTCAATGAAACAACGTTTTACTTTGCAGCCACCCATTTATCGAGCCAAACTCAAACCATGTGTTGGCGTCAAGAAATGAACACGTGCGCAATATGTTGGATTCCTGAAATACTAGGAGATGATATGACTCCGGTACATCCTGAAATAACCAACCATTAAAAGGATAGTTTCAAGTAATCATTTTGTCCCTTCCATTTCAGGGTGCATTCGGTTTGAGGTATGCATAAATGTCGTTTTACCTCCTCATCTTCTCATTCTCACAAGTGAAATTCTGATTTTCAGCAATCCAACCGGTCGTGCGGCTGTTGGTCAAACAGATGGAAAATGTGATGGTGACTATCTTATGGTGAGTGTCTTTTCACTCGTGAGCTCAAGAATTCATTCTTTAGTGATCAGAAGCTACCAACTTTTGTTTTGTCTACCCCAATGATTGTTTACCCCATAGCTCAGTTGTGGCCTCTGGTGTTTCATTGCTTCACAAAAAATTCACGATCGCATCTCATTCTCGACCGTTTGTTGCAAAGCAACTGACCGTCCGAAATATTAGATTGAGCGTGGAATAGAAAAGAACAGACGTACCTCTAAAGAGCTGCGCAAGACTACGGGGCTTAAAATCAACAACTAGTGTTTCTAGCTCGAAAGCTCGTGCAGAAGCTCGAGCGAACGGTTCGGCCTTTCAATGTTGCTCAATGCACGAACCATTCGAAGCTTGGGCTCGCGAGCATCGAGCCTTCACGGAATTCAAGTTCAGACACGCACGGAAACCAAATTACTGTACAGTGATGTTCCCCCCTTGTCTATGAGCGTCAGGAACACAGACCATTTAATGGCTAGAGCTCGCTTCGTGCGAGAAAAAGGTGGACGACTTTGCTTCATCAGCTGGTGCATAACACTACACCCTAAAATGGTGGGAATTTCGAACTTTTCAAAATTTTGCCAGCGTGGCCAAATCCTGAACAAACTCAACGTACCGTACGTACTTTGTTCTCGACGCAAGCGAGCGTCGTTACTTCTGAGCACGCGGTCGCCCTGAGATTATGAAGCTAGCGCAGCTGGGCCAACAGGTGTCACTTTTCTCTCGCCGGCGTAACGGGCCAATGCGACATCTAGTCATTATATGATCTGTGGTCAGGAAGCTTAGAAGCTTACAGATTTCAATGCATGGTGCAATGGCCCGTGAACTTAAGAAGAAAAAGAATCGGCGCAAATTCCAATTTCAGGCGATTTTTTTTGCACCCCTGCTTTTTTTGGGTTTAAATCGTATTAAGGGTCAATACCGGACCCCTCCGATGAGTTTTGCCATCACGGCCAAACTGGCTTTAATCAAAATTTGGCCAAAGTTCGGTTACTTACTTTCACAATAGCCTAACGTTTCCAGTTTCTATTAAATATAATGCATGAAATTGCGTCTTGCTGATACATCTTGAAAACCCGCTAATATTTTTATTACATGACTACACTTTGAACTATTTAAAGTTTAATGTGGTCGAGTGAGGTACACTTCGTCAGTTGACATTCTTCTGAGTTACAAAACGTTTGCGACTCAAATTAAATTAAGTTTCAAATGTACGAAAAAGGTTGAAAAAAACAGTTTTAGGGCATGGTAGTCTCTAAATTGTTAAGTTTGTTTATTATGGAGCTTATACATAGTGGTGGTTCCATTGAGGAATATTCCCGCTCCTTGCCACTTATTGGTTGCCAAATGTAAAAACTGGTAGTTGTTTGCATTGAAAGATGGTTCAACGCTAAGTTTTGACTCCAACGAGTCAAGTTTGGAGAATGGCAGTCAGCCGGGATCGAACCCTTGCCCTCCGCAAGACAAACCGACGCTATGCGCCAATACGCCATGCCTTACCCCAACCTCTCCAAATTTGGAATATTTTTCCCAAGATTTCATTTTACCTTTTTCTGCACTTTTTAATTACTTTCTGTTTTGCTAAAATATCAAGTTTTTGAAATTTCCCCATCTCCTAATCTGGTTCAAAAAGACGTACTTCCCTTAACAGTCTTTAATTAGATCTAGCCTCCACGAATTAATTGGTAGAAGTTTGATTTTAAGTTTGGTCTTTTTAGATACCCAATGCTGAGTCCGACGTGGCCACTGATGATGCCAATACATTCATTATTGGAAGTATTGGACCTCTTGTTCAGCTCAGTGATCGCCTTTGTGGACGATTTTTCAGCTCAGCCAATGCAAACGGTGACCGAAAAGCTTCGATTTCTGTTTGCAGTAAGTGTTTATCACATTTTCTTACACCTGATCATAGTAACAACTTTCTTTTCCCATTTCATTATACTTGTTATAGCTCAACAAAGGCCGTTCCGAATGACGTTCAAAAGTGACGAAAACGAAATCACTTTACCCAAAGTACCTCTTATGAATACACCCAATTTTGCCAGTGTCAATGAATTGAATCGAGTTCCCGGAGGAATCGTGGGTTTCAATCTAAGATGGACTTTGCAAAGTTGCTCATAAATCGATGAGTGGTAAAACTTAGGAATTTTTTCATTTTTATTTTTGAGTCTCTTAAAAATCACTCCACTTTGGGGTCCATTCTATCGTTTTTATTCGTTTGAACATTGCAAAATATACATTGAAATACAAATTTTCGACTAAATTCATTTAGTAATAAGGAGACTTAGGAAAGCATTTATTTTCACCAACTCAATGAAGAGTAAAAAAACATATCACGAAGACCTTGCTTTGTTAGACCCATCTTGTGTTAATTTCTAGTACTGTTGACATTTTGAAGCTAGTTTCTGGATCATTGTCAAATCTTTTGCCTTGACGATTTTCTTCTTTTGAGTGACATCATTTAGCTTAAATGGCACCCATATTGGAGAAATGATCCCCCTTGAAAAAATGATAGCTATCGAGGAAAGGAATTGATCTCTTGCCAAAACGTGGCATCTAATATTATGTCTTGGCAACCATGCTAGAAATTAACAAAAGATCGGTCTGGTGACGCAATCTCTCTTTTCGTTGTTTATTGGCGATATTTTGCAAATCAACAATGCATTTTCGCATGCGACTGCAAAATCTCTATTCGTCATTCGTCTATTTGCTGCATGTAACTTATTTCGTTTCACGAGTCACTTCAAAGAATCCGGATTCTATAACCGATTCAAGGCATAACATTCAATTCACTAAAAGCCAATGACAATAAAACAACTGGACAGGTTCGAAATAAAGATCTTGGAGATCAACTCAAGACCAAGTTTTTTCTAGGGTATTTAGTACTTTTGAGGAGTTTAGACTTGCCTCATCGTTCACGTCACAAGTTATGCCATGTCTTACTGAAAGTGGTGTGCATTCCAGGGTTTGGGCACACCTCAAGAATGCATTTAAGCACGTATAGAATTAGATAGTATTCATATCTTCATTGAACCCCTGGAGCAGGGGTTCTCAAACTTTTATGACCCAGGGCTCCTCAGATCTTCTTCAGAAGCCCGAAAATGTCATTTATAAATGATAAATTTTGACTATTGTGGTGTTCTTAAGCAAAAACTCCACGGCCCCCTTGGAAGATGTGAAGGCCCATTTTTTGGGCCCTGGCCCCCACCTTAAGAACCGCTGCCCTAGGGTTTTCATTCTATCCCAACAGGAAAGTTATATGTCCTATGCTAAATATAAATCGAATAGCTGAATCCCACTCCAAGTTTAAAACGCTTGGGTTGCTTTAAATTGAAAGTCAGATTTTCCGTCATTTTGAACGACAACCACAAAATATTTGACAGAGATGACCAATTCTATAAGATTTTTCAAACTACGTGTATCATCACTCCGATATTTGATTGAGTTGAAAATTGAAATAAGTAGTCCACCCAACCTTGATTTTTAAACTGAGAATGACACAATCGCTTTGATCCTACCATTCCAGGAAATTCAGTGCTTCTTAATTTAGCTTGGATCCTCTTGTGTGGGCGAAAAGTGATCATCACTTCGTCCCCAGTCTAATTTTGCGGATTTAGTGCATAAACCGTGGCCATTCCAGGTTTAATTGGTGGTCTTATTGAAAATTTCACGGTCTACTTTGCCCATGCTTTTTGGGGTATTTCTCATGAGTACATAAATACCACAAGACTACAATGATAAGTACATCATTTGTCACCATGCAAATTGGGATCAATTATTATGGGTCAATTTCGCACATGATTTCTCTGTTTGCTTATGAAAGGTGATGTGGACCATTCCCGAAACCATAAAACCTAATTCTGCACAATTTAAGCATGAGAAGTCATAGAAAAAACCTTTCATAATTATTCGGTTCAACTAGCGGTGTCAGAAGGTGTTCATCGATTGGGAAATCAATTTTGACAGCCATCATCTCTATTTTTCCACTTGATCTAGTGTCAGACTCCTTTGAGAAATGCTATAAAAAATAACGGTGTCAAGTTTGTGCACATGTCTATCGGTATTAAATTGAGTGATTGGGCGATTTTGCATCATAAAGTAAGAATCTTGCCAAGAGTTCAATCAGTTGGACCATGATTTGGGGCGCCAAGCAAATTTGTGAAGTTTTAAATATCTTCCTTATTTTTGCTCCTGTTTTAGGACGTTCCAAACATGATGGTAAGAAATTGCTGAGTTTTTGTGGATTTCAATTGCTCTTCTTGACTACAATTTTATAACTTTGTCACAACAGCTCGTCCGTTGGTATTGAATCGGTCAAAACTTGATATCTCACTCAAAACGGAGTCTTGGTATGGAAATCGTCAAGAGACCACTTCTCCCTCACTCGACGATTGTTTGTGCTTCCCAAAATTTACATCAACAATGTCATCGTCCTCGTCCTCATCCTCATCCTCGTCTTTGGCGTCTCTGTCGTCTTCTGCAACCTCGGAGACAATGTCAACTCGGATTGTCTCTCTAACCACATCATCCTCAACCACAGGTAATTTAGAAGAGCATTTAAGCAAACAGACATTTTCATTCGTGAAAAGTTGGCGTCCTCACAAAAAACTGCAGATCCCAATGAGACGCGACTCAAAGGCTTAAACTCCATTCTCTAGAACACAGGTTGGCAACCGCTTTTGGGTCAAGGCAAATCAAATTTGATAACGTGTTGTCAGGGGCCCACCAAACAGACGTTGGTAGGTTCAGGGGCCCATAAATTATGAATCAAGGCGCTTTGGGCCCACGAATATAGACAGTTCAGGGTCGGTGGCCCAAGTGTAGACCCCTTAACGCTGTCATAAGTCTTGTAGTTTTCGATTGATCTTTTTCAACTTTACATTTTAAGAATCCTGAAGTATTAAGGAACAAAATTTGTTTTGTGCATATCCTTGTAGAAGCCCTTGGGCATGGGTAAGATCATGACATCGATGAAGTAATTGGGACAGTTGACAGAGAGCCTTGCATTTGTCCATCAAGAGGAGGAGGGCAGAATTTTGGGTTGGAGTCCATTGTTTGGCAAAATCCACACTTGGACCGCCGACCCTGTACTATGGATCGCTCGAAGGCCCACAATTTTAAATATTACACAAAGCTCCTGAGCCCACCAACCACTACCCTTGGGCCCAAATGTAGGCCCGGGTCCACTGGTAGCCGACACTACTCTAAACCAAAGAGTCTTTCAACCTTTCAATCTTCTTGATTTGCTGACTCCACATGCGGTAAAAGTTTCATATTATTTATACTGATGGGAAACAAATAAATCTAACAAAGATATGCAAATATCAAACAAGAAAAAAAAAATATTTTCCTTTATAAAATAAGAAAACAACAAATAGGAAAGATCCATTAAATAAATGTTGATTGTTTTGGTCCCCTCGAAAAACGGCTGCTGTCAAAAGCTACACCCCTTGGGGGATGAAAAAAGGTCAAAAGTAAGTTAAGGTTCAAAAAACTTCTTAAGGTCAAAACTAAGTGTTCCAGTTGAAAGGAAAATATCTTTTGGACCAATAAATTCTTTTAATTCTTTTATTGTGGCGAAAATAATCATTAGACACTTACTTTTACAAATCATGACGGAAACACACCTTTTATTTGGAAATGATGCACATTTCCCCCAAACAAACAAACATTTTCAAAAGCCAAACAAAGAAACGAAGAAGCATGGCATTTATTCGCATTAGTACTTTAGAACCGCTTTTTTCCACTTTACCTTTTTCATTTTTTGCATATTAAGGACTTCAAGGGTATCATAAACTAATAACGTACGGGGTACAATATCTAAATAAACTGAACATTTTAAGCTCCCAAAAATGGGAAATATAAGGGACAAAATAGTAAAAAGAGTATGTAAATGGCAAATAAACTCAAAATATGGTTTTCGGTCGAAATGTTTTTTGAGCATCATCTTGAAGTATAGAAATTTTTAGGCTCATTTTTATAGGTTGAAAATGAAAACCCGTTAGTCCATTTTATCAAAATGAGCAAATACGTGGGATATCCATACTTTAGGTAGACAATGCACGATTTTCTGATCTCTATTAAAAATAGAAATTAAGAATTATTGGTTATTGTTATGACCAAATCTTTTTATACATGTTTTGTCGTTAGGCAACCCTGTTCGGACTTACGATTTAATATAACAGGGTACGTTGAGCGATTCCTACACGTTCTAAAAATGGACCTTAAGAGTGGGAAACACGTCACAATCAAACAAAGATCTTTGAAAGTAAAGATGTTTTTCGTACTCTTTTATTAATATTTGGTAAAACTTGTGGAGGAAAAAATGACAAATTTCAATGTGAGACGTCTTGGTTTTAGAAGGTACATGATTTTTGTCTAGATGCTCGCTCTTAATGCTTATTTTATATGTATACAGGGGTCGGCCAACATACCTTGCCAAATATCGTAAATCAAAACTTTGAACAAGTTGATCCAGCAACAAAACTTGTAAAATAACATCTGCTCATAAGAGATAAATTTTCATCGCAGTTTTTTTTTCACCAATCTAAGTATCGTGCATTTAAACCAGTTACAAGCCAGTCTCTGCCTATAGTCTGGAAACTCCTCGTAAAAACAAAAAAAATCCAAATGGAATGAAAATTGGCAAAAAGTGAATAAAGCTAACAAATAAGCCTCTTTTGAGTATAAAACTTTAGTTCCTATCAATATGCACCCTTTCTTATTAAATAACGAGAAAGATGACTTGTTCTCATTGAAAACATCCCACTTTGCTGAAGGGTTGAGAAAAGCGTCAAAACAGGTTTTCATGGCACTTATTTTTAGTGATGTTTTTGCATCAAACTTTCTCCTCCTGTAATGATCTTTTTAGGCTAAGTACAAATGCTGCATCCAAATCGTTCAATCATTTCAGACACAATGACCACGACGACCGCATCAGCAATAACCTCTCCTCCGATTCTTTGGGTGGAGTTGGATTCTGACCCGCCGTTACTTTGCCCCCCTGAAGGCAGAACAGGGACAATTCAGCACAACATAACTTTCAATCCCGGGGGTATTGGACCAACCGAATTTATTTGGGAATCCCCAAGATACCTTTCACCAGACCAGAGCTATCCAAATTCGGCGACTGCTGATGGCTACAAGTGCATCTACAAATTTACGGTAATTTTCCACGTTTCTTAAAATTCTGTTGAATGGTACAATGAATCGTTTTGAATTTCAGTCGTCTGATCCCAGCTACAAGATTAGAATAATTTTAAACGCAAACGACTTCGCCCTTCCCGGTATTAAGCCTGATGATTGTGAAGACGACGACCATATCTTTCTGGACACAGTTCGAACCGGAGTATTCATGTGTGGGACTTATAATAGAAGGAGAGACTTTGACTCTCAAGCCAATGAAATGACAGCAACATTCTTCGTTAACGAGAAAATGCGTGACAAGGGTTTCCGTCTAATAGTAACTGCAATTCCAGGTATGTTAAATCATCTTTTGATGGTAGGCTCAGCGTTGAAAATTCTACTTATTTTTTTCAGCCTAAATTGGCCCGTGGCAATAGGGATACGCAACGGTCAATTACGACCACCATTGATGAAATGAAGAAATAGCCGTTATTGATATTCAGAACTTTGCTTATGATTTGCCCAATAAAACTGGTGTTTTTTAGAAAGCCTCTTCATGTACCACATCAAGTTCGAAAAGCACCATTTGAGGTCTTTTTGATCATCATCACGGGTTTTTCTCTTTTCTTGCCCTAAATGCCCCTAGCTCGTCCCTCAAAATTGTTCTTTCCTTTATGTGAGTGACTTTATGCGACTTAAATTCAATTTTCGTGGATATTGTGTTTCTCTCAAGACTCAAGAAAATTGGCTCAAGAAACGATAAAAAATACAAGGAACCTACCAGAGGAGTTTGCATAACGTTTATATAGCCTTATAAGCTTACCTTTATTACTACAAAATCCGACAATGATTAAAAAAATTAGCTTTTAAAAAATAGTTGTTAAAACACACAATTTTACCTTACAAGTGCATGTTTTTATATCTTTATTACAAAGCTTAAGAACTTGTTTCAATCTCAATTTGACAGAAAAAATGAAAGACGAAAGTACAAATTTGTCATGATTGGTAAATTATCTAACCAGGGACAAACAACTTTTTAAAAAATTTGAGCCTTCCACGCTTTTTTACTGACGAAGTTTTTTGCCATTTTTTTGGAATATCTCAACTGCAAATCTCCCACTCTCAGTTTGACCTTAAATTACTTCAAATTTGAGACTTCCTTGGATTGCTTATTTTCCACTAGGTTTTGCTTCGACAGACAAACAATTTTTTTCACTGCAAATTTGTTGGCAAAATGAGCCTATATTATATTTTAAAATTGTCGACAAATTATTATTTTTTCAACTAAATGTCATTAAAATAGTTATTTTTGAGTGGCATGTTGGACATTTTTTAGCGATTTTAGGGTTCAAAATGCAATTTGTCGTTCTTTTGACCGAAACTTGAAAAGGGCAAGTTGTTTTTTCAAAAGAGGCGCAAGGCGCTAGAGACCAAAAAAGTGCGCAAAAGGCACCCTAGAAAGCGCAAAGTTTGCGCAAAAGCGCAAAATACGGAAGCAGTGCATCGATCCTTTTAGAAATGCTTCGTTTTTTTTTTGGTTGCTGTTTTGTGCTGTGACCAATTTGAGGAGAAATAGGCCAAACCTTTGAGAATGTTTCTTATATTGAGATTGAGGAAAAATGGAAAATTTCTTATATCGAGAATTCTTATGCAGTAAAATTTTTGGTCAGCACGGAAAAGTTTCTTATATCGCGAATATTTCTTAAACTGAGATTTCTTACATCGAGAGTCGACTGTATGTCATTTACCGTCAAAAACTCAGTTGTGATATGTTAATGTGGTCCAGTATGCAGGAGAAAATATGAAGAGGCAATAATCTTAATAACACTATTGAAAAAAAAACACTCAAAAAACCCGAAAAAACCAGAAAAAACCCGAAAAAAAACGCCCGAAAAACCCACCCGAAAAAAGCCGTATCTTTTACACCATATACCATTTTCCATATCTGCATGGTGAACTTTGATTGAGACTTTGTAAAGTACAAAACGAGTCAAGGACAGTCTGCTTTGTACTTGTCATCAAAATGAGCTTTATGTTCTAGTTTGGTAGACAAGTAATAATAAATCAACAACCAACACTCGACCATGCAACAACTCATGAAGCTCAAAACTGGTTTACTAAGAAAAAAACAAATCTGAAATTCATTTTAATTTGATATTTTACGAAGTTCAACGAAATCCCAATCCAATCCAGATTTCCAAAATGGATGATCCACATCGCGAAATCGAAAAAGCACATCGGACGTTTGTTCCAATTGAAATGGAGTCAAGATTAGTTGGAACCAACGGGTTCCTGATTCAAAGAGAAGCTTGGCATTTTCCAAATTAGCACAATCGAATTGTCGTGCCTGAATCTGATTCCACCAATTGGCTTGCATTGTCTGAGAAACCAATGGTTCAGAACGACCCTGAGGATGCGTTATTCGATGCGCCTCGATTGTTCCAGGAGCTTGATTAGCCCCAAAAGTGGACCAATTCAGTTGTGGCGTTGTTCTCATCCTCAAGGAACACTGGTATCGTCCAGGCTCGATGCTTCGAAATACGTGCTCAAAATGCAACCAACACACACTATTCAAATTAACAATATGTCGATTTAGGTCGTCCTCAAAGATCACCTGGATGTAGTTGCTATTATCTTTGTGGGCAAAGTTTTCGATTTGGGCCACAGGAACCCTATCGAGGATCTCACCACTTGGTTCATCACCTTGGAACCAACGAACAGCTTTGAACTGTAATAGTGTGATCTGACCAGGGTTCTTCAGCATCTTCTGTTTGAGAGCTAGCTCTCGAATTAGAAGGGGTTTGTTTTGCATGAAGTGTTCCACTTTTTCAAGGCGGTTGTCTGTGGCACAGTAGTGCTCAACAAAAGCAATCACCAAGGAATGGAATGCTTTGGAAGTTCGCATTAATGCCAGCAGATCTTTTGTAGAATTGATTCTCCGAATAATCTCGAAATGAATGTCATTCGGTAGCATGTCTAAGAGCAGACATTGTTTTCCTGGAGGTGGAACCAGCAATGTGCTGGGGATATGAACGGGTGATTCCGGGCTAGATGGAATTTTGGTTGCGTGTGTGTTCCCCATGGTTGACAACAACGTTATTAAGGGCCTGGATTGTTCCTCAATAACATTAGCATTGCCATCAAGACTGTCACAATGATGCATTTAATCAGAGATTTGTGGCTTTACTTAGAGCGGCATCTTGAGGAACATGATAACTTAGGACGCACTAAGGTGTGCATCAGAAGTTTTATGGAGATCCTTCGTTAAAATCAAATTTAATGTTTGCTAGTCCAGATCTTGATCTAGCCACTCAAACCTTGCAAAAAGGGACAAGCTTGAAAATGCATTTTCTTAATTTTGTCCGGCCCTTGATTTTTGTCTGTGTTTTGGTGGCTTTAGTCAATTTGATAAACGGAAAGTGCCATCCGTTCTTCCCAAAACCTCTTTACCAGAAACTAAAAGGTTTTGAAGTGACTTTCACATGGATCAAAAGAAGACACGTCGGTTGCTTGGAACGTGTTTGCTCGATTGCCAAGACTTTTAAAATAGGTCATTATCTCGAACCATACTTTTGTCTCGCAAGGACATTGCTTTTGAGATGAAAATGGATATACGTAGTCTAACCTTGTCCAGGATCTCGAAGAGATTCGTTTTCCTTGCCCTAGTTTAGTGCACTATAATATCATAGTGCACTAGTCTACCCTACAGTTCTATATAGACAGAAATGTCACTCAAGTTAGGTCAGTGGAGATTGTTTTGAGCTCATTTCAGCAGTCCAGCAACAAGGGTGCCAGGTGACTTGATTCTTCATGCATTGCCATTGTTTTAGCATAGCAGTTGAGAAAGCAATTCCGCCACTGACTCCCTGAAATCGCAAATTTCAGTTATGAATCACGTAACTAGTTGTGCTCAATGTCCAATCCCATTGCACACACAGTGCAAGCTTGTTGAATCACGAACAATTTGGGAGTGACATTTCTGTGTATATAGAACTGAAGTCTACCCATCACAAACAACATATCATTTGCTAAAGAGAGCAATCAAGTTGTTCCAAATGCCTTATAATTTACATCACTAACTTCGATTATCAATGACCGGATGTCAGTCGTTCTCGGTAAAGTCTGTCTGGATGGACTGACTTTGTATTAGCTCAGTGAGCGCTAACGAGAACTACCTAGCTTCGTGTTCCCCGCTCTCGAAAAATTTGCTTCATCAAGCTCGTCTTGATCTTCGATAGACTTGACGTACGGTTAAGAAAGATGCCATCAAGTTCCAATGCATTCATGTCCGATTAGCCCGATGAAATAATGCTTAGAAGTACAGTTCATAGCTGATCACTAGGGCCCGGAAAAATATTTGCAAGAAAATGACAAAATATCCAAAGTATATTTTCTTCAAAAGCTTGGAGGCACACTTGACATGTAATTATTTAACTACACAATTTTTAATTTGTCTCAACAGATGGCGCAGTTTTTTCGTGCTTGACAGTGGTTTTGGTTCTGAATGTCTGATCTCAGTACAAATGCCATTTTGCAGAGATTTTTGTACTATTGGATCATTTTGGGTAAGCCCTCTTGAGCATTGGTCAATCATTTATTTTCCCTAATTTTGCCTGCAATATTTTTTCTGACTCAAATATTTGAGAAAATATTTTTTTTCCTTGAAACAGCCAAAATATTTAAAAGATCGAGGAAAAACGGAGAAATATTTCTAAAATATTATTTATTTTAAAAAAGAATATTTCCGGGCCCTACGAATCACCCTAACAATTTTTAAGCAGGCTGTTGTGTGTTTGTCAATTTGAACCATCAAACACACGGGACTCATGGGAGGAGAAGTGGTTTCGTGGTTAGCGCAGTTTCCTGTAGTGAGAGAGGTTCCAGGTTCAATTCTCCTCCCCGACCTTTCTCAGAGAAAACTTTAAAACGCTTATTCACACCCACAGACGGAGAACCAATCTGATACCGGACAAGGGATTGCTTATCGGAAAAACTGGATGATGTGATGGCTGGCTTCGCTGACCCCTAGCACCCACAAAACAAAAAAACATGATCATACAGTTTGAAGCCACCAAAATGGAAAATACTGTAAAGTTTGCAGTACATCAAAATTCTATTGAATCAGGACTTAACTTACGATTGATCGGAAGTACATAACATCAAATTTCAATGCTTCTGACGTGAACGGGAAGTTCTCCATCCTCCATCGAGCTCATGACGTAACGCTCACAAATCAGACTTACTTTAAGCAAAATGAACTCTTGATGGTATGCAAATCTTCTTAAAAGTCAATCTTCCCAATCAATAAAGTTGGACAAGACACACAAAACTTTTTTTTAGTTTTTTGAAGTCCTGTCCTTAAATTAAAATTAACGTTTCACAGATCATATTTTTAAGACAATCATTTTATTCCAAAATAATGTTTGATTTTGAATGCCGATCATTAAGATCAACTGGCAATTGTACATCACTACATCTTTCATATAATTTCTGTGACGATGCTGATTTTTGAAACATCGGAAATAAATTTCTCAATAAATCAATCCTAGATTATGATCTCAAAGATATTTTCATTTGATTCCGCCACCTACATGATCTCCAACCCTAATTGGGACCAAGGCAAGGATGGCTCAAGCCAGGATTACTTTCAAAATACACACTAGGTCCGATTAGTACAATGGAAATTCAACGGAACAATATATTTGTTGCAAAAACCTCACATTTTAGTACAATGATCGGACCTAGTGTGTATTTTTGAAATCCGTCCTGAAGTACAGTGGTTCCTGACCAAGGTGAGCTCCAGCTTCTCCAAAGCTTCGCCAACTTCATCCAGGATCACAGTGGGAGTGCGGACGAACGTGTGCAGTTTTCTTCTTTCCGTAGTGTGGCTAGTTCTTCTTTTCGTGTGCTCACTTGCCCAGTATTTTATTGGCCTGCCAATTTTATTTCAATTTAAAGATGTTTTATTTGTCTTTCCTTAGTGCACCCATGATGTTTTTTTCTTCCCAGTCTCTCACCAAGGCATTTGAAGAAGAGTGCGAACAAGCATTTAAAATTTGTGAAACGTTAAACTTGAATAAAGAGATATGACTTGAAGCAACATTTTTAGAAGCCTTCCAAATGCGTTGAAATTGAACATGATACTTTGAAAATATATCGTTAATACAGTCTTTCATTTTTTTGTACATTTTTCAGCTATGCACCTACACCAGGTCCAAATGAATGAAACACTCATGGCTTTCTCAACCATGTGTATGGCTGAAACTTTTCATGCTTTAGTGTATGAGATACAACTTTCAGGAGGCCTTTTCAACCCTACAATGTGGTTCAAGTTAAAGTTTCAAACGAAAAAGGTAACTGAAAACAAAATCCAAGTAAGGGACCATTTAAGGTGTCTTGAGCAAACCATGGTCAATTTTCAATACAAATTGCTCAGCCCGTCCAATTTTCCTTGTTTATGTGTTGGTAAGGGGGCATTTGAATAGATCCATTCAGATTCATTACAAGTACTTTTTATACGTAAAGGCGCAAATTTTCGATGCAGTACTTGTTCATGCTTGAATTGCGGATTTTCTTAAAATTCAGCATTTGTTCTACCATGTAGTACATTCTTCAGTGAAAGTTCAAGAAGGCGGGAGAGAAAAAGCCAATTTGCCAATTTCCTCACTTGCTTGCAAACGTGAAACATGAGTTAGCATCGTTTCGCCAATCCCCAGACGACATGAACAAACGTTTAAAATACTGTATGTCGCGAACCTGTCGCGACGGGAATATTCTGGTTCCTTTTGAATCCATTTTCTGTTGGGTAAGAAGAGTACAAAGGCCTTATGTACTGTAGGTAGTACTAGCACTATAAAACATCACGAGAGTAGTACTCCGTCTTCGTACAGTTCCTGTTTTGAGCCAATGCCGGTTAAGGGGCAAATGTTGTACCTGCGACATTGGTGACAAGAACGTCGACAAATGATGAAAATCGTCGCCTTGCTTACTGTGCTTGATCATGGGCAGTACAAGTAAAAAGCCGAGCCTGTCCCAAAAGTTAAGCATGAATTGAAAGAAATAGGATCGATCTGGTTCTCTTGCTGAGGAGTTTTGCTGAAACAATTTGTCGTCAGAAGTCCTTGATCTAATTGTAACTACGCCATTGACAAGGAAACGTTGTTGGCAAACATTTATCATGCTTTGTTGTTAAGAGTGTTTAGGTAAAATTGTATCTTCTCTCGTGGAGGTTTTTTTAAGAAAAGTCTTTGCTAACTTGGAAAAGCGTATGAAGTTCATGGGAGGGTTCCAAAAAGTCTTCAATTGCTGAAAATCCAGTGACAATGGAAATAAATGGATTAGTCGAGTTGTCAAGGACATGTGACGCAAAAAATATAAAACTGCAATTTGAATCACTTAATATGTTCAGAACGTAGATGCATTAAATGACCTAAATCGCGTAGTATCTAATCTGTGTCAATTGATAATAAGCATATTTGTCTCATAGACAACGCGTCAGTCACATTGCACCCACACCTGTTGATAGTTTTCGAGCATTGCTAATTTCACCATTTTAACAAGATCTAGGTTTAACTTTCGAGCTTTTGGCGACAAAACTTTTCAGACACACTTCAAGAAACCCCATTAAAGAAACTGGTTTTGATAGTTTGTAGTGATATTGCGTGAGATGCAAGTATTCAAGGGAGTTTTGGACCCTTCATCACTCTGGTCCTCACTCTTCGGCTTCTAGTCATCTATCAACTATTGGACAATAATTCGTAAGTCAGATTGAATTACTTAAACACTCCGTTAGGGACAATCCACCAAGTAAATATATCCAGTATGTACCTACGATAAAAGATAGACTTCCTGGCACAATGGAGTCAATTTGAGGGTTATGCAACGGCAGCCTGAAATTTGATAGTTGGCTTCACAAAAGCCAACCAATTACGTTAGGTGGGGGTGGAAGTCAATGGTACCCTATGAAGTAGTTCAACAAGTACACTCGCCCACAAGAAGCTACAGGTAGTAGTGAGTGGTAGAGTCCCCTGACAAGGGGTACTCCTCTGAGACGGAGTAATACGCAATTCAACAATGTCCTCCCCAGTGCTCGAGGGGTAGGGGTTGTGAAGAAAAGAAAGGAGGCTGGAGGATTTCTTTCTTATCACAAAAAGCAGTTCATTAACCTCTGTCATCGTTTGATTGGGAACATGTTTGCCATTAATGTGTCGTTGAAAATCTATCTTGTTGAGGACTTCGGACACCAAGAAACGACCTCCGTGTACTGTACATAGATCAATCGCGATGAGCGGCTCCAATCATCTGCTGAAGCAAGAGGATAGCCTGATTATGTAAGCTCATGTTGAAGCTAGTATACAAATAGCAGTAATACCGTAGAAGAAGCATGAGTTTTTGTACGTATATCAATTCCACACCAAAGAAGCTTTGAAAGCCGACATCCTTGAACAATCGTCAATTCTTATTCTGACCCAAATAAGTCCGTGTTAAGACCTGTTTGTGACGAATGAAGACGAACTTGATCAGAGTGCGAAACAACGTGCTTTTGTTTGCTTTCCCATTCGCTAATACAGAGCGTCCTGAATCTGTGCTTTTTAACTCCGTCTCTTAGAACTGATATCTCCTTTGGAGAAACAGAGACCTTGGACACTCGCCACTTGCGATGATTCTAATCAAATCTTGATTCTCGGGTTTCAGGGTTCGATTTCCATTAAGTTGTGATGTACTAGAGGTCGAAGACATGTTGATTCAGAGTGCCATATCCTGTCCAAGTATCAACGAACTCCCGGACGACCTGATCCTGGATGGCAGGGGCAAATCCCAAGTCATTCCGATCTCATCAGGAACGGGGTCTTTGTCCCATTTGCCAAAGTTCTCCAGGGCATGGTCTCCAACGCCCATAGCGGCTGGTGACGGTGGGGCGACATTGGGAACCTGGGGCTCCATGTCTCAGCTCCCAACCCTGCCACACCCCAATAACCATGACACATTGAGACAAACGGAATCGAGTGGGAACGAGGATTTTGTTTCCTACATGTGCCGCAACTTTGCCAATGATCCAGGACTGAATCTTTTCAAGGGTTTCCTCCACCTGCGTGATTTCAACGGGCCTAGAAAGTTGTTGAGGAACGTCAGTGGGGCCAGTGTGGATTTGCCCACTCCTCCCAATTCACCCATGACAGCCTTCCGCCATGCTCAATCGTTTGCATGGCCGTCAGTCCCTGAGCCCAGGTCAATCATTAGTCGCAAACCTTCAAGTAGCGGGGAAAAGAAAGAGGTCACCTTCAACTCACGAGTTGTCGATCTGGAGGCACGAGCCATTGAGTCCCGCAGCGTTGGATCTTCTTTAGATAGTTGGACCACTGGAATTGAGGACGAGTTCATGATCCCTATTACAACCGCCCAACATGTGCTTCAGCGGATCACTTTCGACGAAGATGGGGTAGATGAAGCCTACGGGACCATGAGTGCGCCGCCCGAGCCCGTCAGCCGTTCGCCCGTTCAAAGCGTGCTGTTTAACCAACCTGGGCCGTCCATCCCTGGTTCCATAAAGGAGCAAACCTCTCAGTACGGCCAAGTTGTTCCCTCATTCCAGGGTTACCAGGGATCTGAAGAGATACAGCCCTTTGATGTCGCTCACCTTGCCCTTCCCATGGAAGCCACTATACCTATTCCTGGAACCAAGGCCAAAAGTAAACTACCCCATGTCAGAACAGCCAGTGGTCTTTGCTCCTGTCAGGTCCTGCTCCAAGAACGGATTCAGCAGAGGAGAAAACGAAACAAGGTTATGAACATTCATCAACTCCACGGGAAATTGCAAGAAATCCTGTACAAAACCGAGAAAATGATGTTGTTATAGTGCCTGAATTTGTCAAATACTAAGAAGAAACACACACCTCAACTGTGAACCAATGCAAAGTATATTTTTTCATCAGAAAATGAAATCAATCACGTATAGAATCAAAGCATATAATGCGTTTTCATTGAACACTTTTCTATTATAATTTGGAAACGGATGGAAACGCGTCGGTCATAGCAAATTTCCACGTCCATTTTCTTGCTACGCCATCAAACAACCTTCGATTCTCTCGATACAACCCGGCGATCTCGGGTTCCATACATACATGACAATAGGGGTCAGTTAGAAGGCTCTGGATGGATATGAGCACCTTAGGTATATTGAGAGCTAGGGAAGAAATGAAGACCAGTTTTTCTAACACCCACTTTCATAAGGCACTTATCATAGAACCTGTCAAATTTTAAACAAACAAAAAAATCACCAACTCACCCACGACCCAGTTGTTCTGAAGAAGGCTATCAATTCCAATGTCGCCATGCCTCGAGACATTGGGATGAAAGATCCTGGTGATAAATCGCACCTCGGGCGGTTTGAACGGATATCCAAAGGGGACTTTTAGGTACAGAAAGAACTTGCCGCCTTCATAGGGACTTCCAACTGGTCCCGTAATAGAAGCTTGCCAATGGTAGTAATTGGAATCCAGGGGTTGAGCCTCGATTCCTATTCAATGGAAGGGCCGGAAGGAGGTTATAAAACGCCATGTTTGGCTAAACATTAAACTCACCATCAGGTGCATGCTTGATTAGATTTCTGAGATCATTCACCAATCGCTTGTTGCGAAGCGGAGCCTCCACTAAATTAGGTAGGTTTTGTGCCATTTGATAAATACAGGCAATGCAAAATGACGATTCGATGAGGGCGGAGTAGATTGAAAACCAGTCCTTGACACGGCTCAGAGGCTTAAACAAGGGCCACCGACGACACGTGAGCGACTAGAAGAAAACAGATGAACATTATCCCCTCATCTTTATGATACCAAGGTAACAACTTGTACAAGTTAAGAGAGCTAATCCTCAGCATTACCTTCCATTGGCTGGAGTTAATATAATCGCGCAAAACGATCCTCCAGCGGCGACACACATTGCCAACCGCGTAGAGAGCGATATCGTCGAGATGGGAAAAGATAACCAATAGTACCTCAGGCGGAAGGGATTCAATCAATCCCGGTGGAACATCATCATTGGGTCGAGGTTCGGTTAAGAGAGCCAGCCGTTGGCTTAGAGATTCTACGTAGGCAGGTCGCTGGATCCCGTTGTCATGATCATGGTTTTCAGTGGATGGTCGAGGCCCTGGGGATGAAATACAAAGAATGAACAATTCCATTGAATGACAAATCATGGAAAAATCTTACAGATTTCGGCTCCTGCGTCCTCGTTTCCGAACCTTAGGCGGTAAAATTCTTGACCTAAAGCCAGAACTTCGTCCGGGGACAAGTCTGCCTGTTGCTCAGGATTATTGTGCAAAAGAGGCGCTTCTGGCAGAGGTAATGCTTGTTCAGGAACTAAAATAGGAGCTTCCAATTCAAAATCAAAGGCTTCCAATCCGTGAGGTTCTTCTACGGGATCATTGGGAATCCCAGGCTCTGGATCATTAACTCCTTCATCCTCGGATCCAGGTTGTTGAACATCCTCCCCTAACAATCACAAGAAGTCAAAACCTAGTAGACCCATTATTTTCTGGAATCTTCTCACCCTCATCTTGATGAACGGGAATTTCCTCCGGGATTTCCTCTTCATTGCCGGAATCACGATCAGAATCATCCGAGTGTTCCGGATCTTGCCCGGATTCGTCACGGGTTTGTCTCAAATGGGCTTGATCTCCATCTACGTCGTTGGCATATAAAAAGGCGTGGCAGGTGGCACAAGTGGGTTGGGGCGGGAAGAAGGCGGGTCCGTAGTAACCATTGCAAATGTGACAGATGCTGGAGTGCTCCACGTGATCCTGTTCGTTGGACAAGCCCATGAGAAAGATTTGTGAGACCCGTTCCACTTCTTCACGCGTGGGAAGTGGACCCACTCCTAGATCATAGTGATTCAAACTGAGGGCCTTGGCCATTGTGGAACAATCCGAGGAACAATCCGAGAACAGATTGCGGTCTTTGACGTCCTCGTTCAATGTACAGGAAAACAAACAAAACAACATGTCAGCTGTTCAGGGGAGTGTCTGTATTTGAAATGAAGATCAATGACAGCAAATCAACTTGAAATGACTGCTGTAAAATTATTAAGAGATTTTAAGCAACTCCAAAATGAGATGATAAGCGTATCTCAAATGAGATGAAAATGTCGAATTAGAGCTTCAAAATTCGTTACCAGGTGGAGGCAAAACGGACGCCAAAGTCTCTTCATAATAGAGCTATCGATTTGACGATTTAGATCAAGCTTACAAAGGGCAAAAAAACCCCACAAATTTGGGCTTAAAACTTGTTTTGCTAGAAACCTACACCTTTTCTGAAGAGACACCATGCGTCTCCTTTGAGTATCTTTTTGCATGCACCGTTCTATTCAAAATAAGTAAAATCCATCAAATTCCCGAACAACTCCTACCATAAAAAAAACCTATTTCTAACTTGAACTTTTTCAAGGTAAGACTAAAAGATTGAAGGATATTTTGAGGCATGTGAATAAATGTAAACGCTTTTCATTGGAAGCATTGTGTTGTTGATTTTTGTACTAAGAAGAGAAGTTAACAAGTTTTAACAATTATGGCAAGATCCAGATAGTGAACATGGTTTCTGTTAGAGATCAGGGTGGTTCTTAAGAATTTCCATAAGATCCTTTGATTTCTCGTGCACTTGTCGCAACTCAATCAAACTCATCACGTGTCCTTGATGTTCCAACTTGCTGAGAATCATTCTGAGATTGGCCACAGACTCTTCAAATAAAACAGGATGTTGTGGACCAATCACTGGAACATGATTGGCCGCCTCCATAAACGGTTCAGGTGGTGGATTGGAATCCTCATATCCCACCACGCCTGGAGGCGGTCTCTGATAGGTATGACTATTGGGATCAGTTGGCATAGGTGGAACACTCGGGTTGACATGAGTGTGCATATGGTGACAAATCCCATTTTGAGCATAATGCGAACACGTGCACTTGAATAAATGGGCGCAATACTGAGGAGGACACCGCTGACATTTGACTTGACAGAACTCTTGGGCACAAATGATCTCGTCCGCGGGTTCGAGAAAGTATTCTTCGGCACTTTTCTTGAAATGGAGGTTGTTGAAATCTTTTTGGATCTTGGACATGGTATCTTGGTCTTGAGATCCACTTAAGGAGGCGAGCTCATTGTAGAATATCTTGGTGGAATGTTTGAGTTTCTCAATGCAAATGTCCATACGATCAACTGTACTGAGTTGACGTCTGAAAAGGGTCAGATAAGGCTCGGCGATTTCAATGGAGGTGGGCACACCGGGGGCGTGGCATTTGGCCCATTCTATTGAGGGACTATATTTGCCCTCGGGACCGTAGTTTGACAAGAAATAGCTCATTTCCTCGGTTTGAGCACAATGGTAGAACTGGGAGATTCTCTGAGAGAATTCAAACTTATTGGTGAGCACTCTCAGGTTGAGAATGGCGTCTAGTAAGTACTTGTCTTTGATTCGTTGCTTCATGAGCTTCTCAAATGATCCATCCATCAAAACTCGCTTCACCCAAGGAGCTTCAGCCTGAAAAACATACATTATTAGTTTTATTACGTTACAATAGTGGCTAAAAGATGGGGCAAACTTATTCTACCTGGAATGCTTTTTTGGCGAATTGGGACAGATCCGACACATAGACTTTCAGTTGGGACAAGGCCTGTGGTTCTAATTGTTTGAGAATCTTCAAACCTTCCGTGAGCAAAGCAGGACTTTCGGCATCACACAAAATATTCATAATCGGCGAGCATTCTCCCCGAGCATTCAGAATCAAGAAATTGATCACCACCAATTTCAGGCGCTTAATTTTCTCCTTCTCAATGAGAAGAAACTTGGGATGCTTGCGAAACACTTCGCGTTGTTGGTCGCTCATGAGTATGACGCCCAGTTGAGACAAATTTAGATTCTTTTCCATGACTAGGTCCATCATGGAGCTTGGTGGAACAAGATTGGCATAATGGAAGCCTCTTAATTCGGGTTGTCGAGTGAACATGGCCAAATTCGTGGCCACATCCCGTTCTCGAATGGCCTTGGTATCACATCGAGTGCCTTCGGTTTTCCTCATGTTTTGAATATCCGTGTCTTTTGGAAGTCGACCTTTGAGTGAACCGGCCTTTTGTGAGAATTCTTTTAGGATTACAGACCTTGAGGCACCCACTTTAACAAGGTCTTTGAGCTCTTGTTTGGTTTTGGCCGAGATCTTCTTAATCTCCTGACTGTGATTGTGGGTGAGACATCCTCTTAAAGTGGCAAAGCCTTGATGTGCGGGCTTGTAAATGATCATATAAGCCGGACATTTCTCCTTCAAGATCTTTTTGGTGCTCTTTTTGGCCTTGTAAGAGCCGTTCAAGTGGCACATGTAGCGAATGGTCCGCTCATTGGAGCTTCGAATGGAGAAATCCGAGTCTAAACCTTCGTTGCCGATATGATCGCGAGCACTGTGCAAAGTGGAAAACACTAAATCGATCTCGTTGTGGTCGTGATCGACATCGCAGATGTTCTTGTTCTTGGGACACACCCGGGCATGCTTTTTCAAAGCATATTTGTTGAACAAACTCTTGCCACACCAATCACAAAGAGCCGGATTAGCCTTGGCTGGACCCTAAAAGACGTGCAATCCAACATCAGCTTTCATAGTTTCGCATAGTTAAGGGAAAATGTTCAATCGTTACAATTTATGACACAAAATTATGTGAAAAATTAAAACCGAACCAATAGACTAAAATCATTTGCAATCACAAATTTTCTTTTCAGTTATCTATTTTTTATTGAATGGTATAAAAAGGTGCGAAATCTCAAGTTTCTTTTGCTATTTTCCCTTTCCTTTTCAATGTCTGTCTGCTTTCATTTCTGCTTTCGCTAACAAATTTGAAACAGAGTTTCTAATTACAAATTTTGGCCTTCGGTCAATGATAACAAAGCCATGTTATTACTTCACATTTTAGTACCAGTATCCAAATAGCTAGACAAATAACGCAAAAGAGAGATATACTCACAGGTGTCCTTTTAATTCTTTTTCTTGTGACTCTTTGGTGCAATTTCAGATCTTGATTATCCAAGGATTCACTCCAAGCTTCATCGTCATCTTCTTCGATTTCTTCATCTTGATCAGATCCCACGAATTCGCCATCTAAATCTTGATTTTCAATGTCTCCTTCCTGTTTGCTATTATTAATTAGCGGAAATGTCCCTGCTAAGGAATCAGATTCATTTTTCATATCTTGCGAGACGGATTCCTCTAATTTAATGGCCAGAGGCATGCTCTCCAGATTATTAGGAGTGGTCATCCTAACACAATTGTGAAAAAAAGCAACATAAAATAACTTCACAGAAATGACCAATGGGCTAAAACACGAATTTTCATGTTTCCGAATTGGTGTTTACTTCTTGGGTAGGATTCGATTGAAAGGAGAACAATACAAACACAGGGTAACCAAAATAAGAGAAGAAATGTGAAACTTTGGGTTCTCCTTGTCTTTTCTTCGACTTATTTTCAAATTATTTCAGCCTTAAACGGGAAGTAAGTGATGTTTTTGTTGCGAAAATGATTTCGTTTTACGGTTGTACACTGCTTAGCTTCATAAATGGTAGAGGAACTTATAGCTTCGAGACCTGAAAAAAGAAATCTTGGAACCCTTACTATGGTTGGCTGCGCCTTCGATTTTTCTTTTTACATGTTCCAGGGGAAGTGGGACCCTTGGATTGGGCTGGAACATCCGGTCGCAAACGTATTTTACTTGTCATATGACTTAGTTGGGCTGAGATCTTTTTCAATTCATGAGTTATTCTGGGGCTTGTTTGTGTCACGTCCGCCAAAAAAGTGATATAAACCTAAAAAAAAGGCTAAAACGAATGCATGTAAACCTGCAATACTTGAGCTTTCTCTGAACTTGGCGGATCATTAGCACTTTTTTATTCCATTATCATCTTGACCCTTCAGGAAAAAGTTCGCTAGGATGCAGGTTTCAAGAACGAAATGCTTTTATTTTGACAGTGAATTTTGTTATTCGAACATTTTTTGCCGGTACCTACATATGTTGAAGAAATAATCAAACCGCAGTTCCATAAGAACAATTTTATTAGTCTTCAATACAAAATGACATTGGCTTGGACGTATTTACAATTTGACAATTTCTTAGAACATACTTGTCGAGCACTTTGGGGGCATCTTTAGTCAGATTCTGACAAACTCTTATCTAGTCGTTCTTTTTTACTCTTCTGAATTGACGAGCACCTTCCTATTGCCTTTTGGACACTTTTGCGGATCTTTGGGTGCCATAACAGTCAACTTGCCATCCTTCGAGAACTTGCTCTGAATGTCTTCCAATCGACAATTCTTTGGTAAAGCAAATGACTTGTGAACTTGTTTTTGAGAGACCACTCGTCCATCCTCGTTCTTCTCTTCTTTACTGCCACTAATGGTTAAAACCCCTTCTGGGCTAACATCCAAATGAAGATCCTCCGGTTTAAAGTCTTCCAACTGCATGGAAACTTGGAAAGAGTCTTCCTTGTCTTGGATCTCCTGTCCTTTCACATTGGAGAAAACGCCTCCATTCAGGAGTTTGGGCCAAATCTCAAATGGCGAAACCACTGAATCCTCACTTTTTTCAGGAGTGGGACGTTTTGGAATAGTTAAATGAAGAACTTCGTCTTTATAGTCGGACTTCAATTGACTTGGAATACAGTCTTCAGGAAGGGCAAAGGCTTTGGCAAATCGTTTGGCCATGACGACACCATCTTCGGATTTCTCCTCATGATTAGCCATAACTCGAAGGAAGCCCCTACGGGTGTCCAAACCCATTCGGAAATCCTCATGTTTGAATCCACCCACCTTCATATCCATAGAGTAATGATCTCCCTTATCAGTCCATTCCTTGGGATCTTTGCGATGCAATTGACCTGAAGAATGGTCGTTGAAATCTTGGCCGTAAGTTAGCGGATGTTGGAACATGTAGTCGTCGTCGAACAACATTGGAACGAAGAGTGCCATGTTTCTCACTAGTCTGTTGTTTTTGATAGCTTTATATTGATTTGTTTCTTCTTGGAGTCTGATTTTGAAATGTTAAGGAAAAGACGTTGTTCGAGCATTTATAGTCAGTAAGGGCTTTCTAGATTCACATTCTAGCATTTCCAGAGATTTCTCATCGTTTTGAACTACAACGTTCCGACGATTTAACAATCTTGCATGATAGAACTTTCTTTTGGTAATTACTGCCCTCTCCTCAGAAACATTCAATAAGGAAGAGTTATTTTGCTACACAATAGCTCCAAACCATGAACCATGGATTTTAGTTTTCAACTTTAGGTGGGGGAAATTAAGAGTGACCAGGACCATGGAGAATCTGGTCACTCAGGCGCTAAGCCAATCCGGGTATTCCATAACAAGAGAATGCCCAATCAGAGACGAAATACTAAGATACGTAGCAAGATAAGGAAAATTCAACCCAACATATCCATCATCCGTCCCGTCAAAATTTGTGACAAAATTGGAACCCAATGGATGCCAATTTGATTGAACGGAAAACCTGTACATTTAGTAACCAAAAATCCATCCAGAAGCTATTGTAAATGGTGCTCAAAGCTCTTCCCAATCGAACTGAATGGCACCTGTGACACAGTCATCCTACATTTCCGATCCAAGTAAACTTGATCTTGATTTGACCAGACTACCAAAGGTAGTGACACCCAAGAGATATGAGCTCAAAATTGATGCCTACCCGGACAAGTGTCAATATTCGGGTGTTGTTAACATTCGGGTGTTTTTCAACGATCATGGAATCTCAATCATTTGGCTTCATTCGGTTCGTTTGACCATTCAGGAGGCAACGATTCGATTTTCTTCTTTCTCATTACCAGTGAAAGCCGTGGAAATCATTAGTGTTCCAAGTAAAGAGTGCATAGGAATTCGATTCAGTTGTCCCATTGAAAATGGAGAACGGGCGTGGCTTTCAATCAAGTTTAAAGGCAAGATTTCCAATGCCTTGGAAGGATTCTTTTCCTGCCCGTATGTTAACAAGCAAGGGGAAAAATGTTTGGGCGCTGCCACCATGTTTGCCGCCACTGAAGCGAGGACTTGTTTCCCTTGCTTTGATGAGCCCGAATTCAAGGCCGTCTTTGCTTTAGAGATCACTGTCGCCCCGCACCTCACAACCATTTCCAATATGCCCATTATGGATACCAAGACTGAAACTCTGAAAAATGGACAAGTCAGAAGAACGGACTATTTCGAATGGACCAGAGAAATGTCCACATACCTGGTCTGCTTTGTCATTGGCGAGTACGAATATTTGGAGACTAAGACCAAGGACGGGAGGATTGTGGTTCGAGTATACACACCATGGGGACAACGAGAGCAAGGTCGATTCGGGTTGGATGTTGGGCGGAAGAGCCTAGAATTTTTCAATGACTACTTTGGTCGAAGATACCCTTTGCCAAAAATGGATCTGGTGGCTCTCAGTCGATTAAGTGTTGGAGCCATGGAAAATTGGGGGGTGATAACTTGCCGGGAAACGGGTCTCATCACCGATCTTGACAAGGCCAATCCAGCTACACTACAAAGCATTGCTACGCTAATTGCTCATGAAATCAGTCATCAATGGTTTGGAAATCTTGTCACAATGAAGTGGTGGGACGGGCTTTACCTAAATGAAGGCTTTGCTACACTAATGCAATACATGTGTATAGATTCAATCTATCCGGAGTTTCGAGTGTTTGATCGGTTTTGCTCGGATACAGTTATCCCAGCTTTGGGTATGGATGCGCTTCAACACTCGCATCCGATTGAAATGCCCCTAGAAAATACATCTGGCATATCTCAAATGTTTGATAAGATCACTTACTGCAAAGGAGCATCAGTCATGTTCATGCTCCATGAGTTTATTGGAGCAGATAACTTCAAGAATGCCATTCAAGAATATATGCACCAATTTAGTTATGACAACGCCACCACTGAAGATCTCTGGCACTATTTGTCAGTGGCCAGCGGTAAAAACGTGGGAGAAATCATGACACCATGGATCCGTGAACTTGGCTTTCCATTGGTTCAAGTTCGTTACAAATTCCGTGATGGTACATCGTTTCTTGAGCTCTTTCAAGATCGGTTTGCCGGAGCTAGCCATCACATCAGGCCAACAGTTTGGTCCATTCCTTTAAAAGGAATTTATGTCAACAACAGGAACGATTTGGTGGCATTTGAAGTTCTGTTTGACAAACCTTCCATTGAGATCCAATTGGAGGGTTTCGACGTCACAGATCCAAAATGTTGGGTCAAACTGAACCCGCGGCTCTCTGGGTTCTATCGGGTTCAATACGGTGAGACCCTATTCAAGAAGATCTCCGACAACCTTAGCAGCGAGCATTTAACTGCCATTGACCGAATGTCCATTTTTGAGGATCAAGTAGCTATGGTCTTATCCGAAGGAGGGAGTTCCTTTCGCGTCTTGCAAATGGTGGCAATCTTCAAGGATTTTGAAACCAATGCTATGGTTTGGAAATCGGTTTGTCGGATCCTGCAGCAATTCCGAACTCTAACGTGGTCTAATGAGGATTTGGCCAACTCCTTTGACGAGTTTTGCTTACAAACTCTTCGACCGGTGTTAGACAATTTAGGCTATCACGTTAAAGCCAACGAAACCCATAATGATACGCTTCTAAGAAGCGTACTATTCACCCGTTTAGCCGATTTGGGTGATGCAAATGTCCAAGCCTTGGCCAAAGACATGTTCCAACAACACATTGATGAAACTTCGCCCATTCCTCGTGGAATGAAAGAGGCCGTATTTCGAGCCGTAATGGAGACTGCCACTCAAACTACATTTCATCAAATGCTAATGCTTTACAGAAACTACGAACTGGCCGAAGATCGCGTTGGAGTCCTTCACGCCTTAGGGTGTGCCCAAGATCCCAACATTTTGTCTCAAGCCTTAAACTTTGCGGTCTCACCGGAAGTTCAACCTCAGGAATCCGTTACGGTCCTCATAGCCGCTTCCAGCACACGCCATGGCCATAAAATGATGTGGCAGTTTTTCACCTTGAATCTCGATGTTATCCTTGAACGATACCTTGGAGGACTCTTCCTCTTGGGCAAGCTTTTGAGGTCCGTTTGCGAGTGTTTCACTGACCATGATAGCTTTAGGGAGGTTGAAGCTTTTTTTGCCCAAAACATGCACAAGTTCCAAGGTGAAGAACACCTCGTAGAACAAGCTAGAGAACATGTGGAACTGAATGTTCATTGGCGGGACAAAGATTCGGCCAATGTCCAATATTTCCTCGAAAGTTATTTCAATGCATAATGAGATGGTGGTGAAAATCCAGTTAAAATTCATGGTTAAAATCCAATGTCTGTCTCTTTAACAGATGGAACCTGTCAAATAATCATACGTAACAGTTTTTACAACTGTAGTTAGATCAGTCTTCTGCCAACACTTCCAAATCTATTATTTTTATTTTATATACGTACGAACTCGAATACTTTTCCAACTTCTTGTGATCTGTCTTCCGCTCTTTTATCGTCATTTAAGAATAAATATACGTAATGTCCTCAATGTCATTAAGGAATTTTTTACTAGTTTTCTTCTTAAGGACTCATGATATAATACGTTTTGTTGAGCATGAAATCGGTTCCAAGCTCTCTCTACTTAATCTTCGAAATCTGGAGGACCACAATGAAAATTATTACGCCATTTTCTTCATTTTTTCAATATAAAACCCAAAGAGCAGTTGCTGAACCCATTTGTTCAAATCACCACACGATGTTAATTCGTCTACTGCAATGATATATCTCTATTCAGGTTAGATTCCTTTGATAACCTTCAACAGCTGAGGCCAAGTTTCAAAGTTCAACGCCACCGATTGCCTCTCATCTCCAGCTCTCTCATTTGAAGGGTTCCAAACGGAACACTTTTTTCAAGTTAACTGGTCACCCAACTTCATCCCAAAACCGGGTGCTCTCACAAATCCATCAATCCCCTGCTCGCGAACTTCTCAACCAACTTGAAATGAACCTCGCTCCCGTCCGTCCATCGGTCGGTCGGTCCGCCCGGGACAACCAAAATCCAGCTTGGGGAATCGAGCAAAGTGGCAGCTGACAGAAAATCTACAAGAAGATCTGGCCAGAGCTGAACTGTTTGAAACGAAAAAAAGCACGAGACCAAAAGGAGGGCCGGCAGCTTCGTCGAGCAACTGACTCTCTTCCCTAAAAGCTTCAAATCAGCTTCTCCTCTTGCACTTCCTCTCCCTCTCCCTCCCCCCGTTCTTCATCGTCCTCGTCATCAAGTTCGCTGAGGGCGGGCCTGTCTCTCAGATCTTCTCCACTCTGTCTTTGGCAGTTCTGTTGGTGTTTCTGGTGTGCCAAGAAGAAACTAAACTGCGAAGAGTGGGAACAACCAGAAGCAAGTAGGTCCGTGTTCCAAAAGGCGTTTTAGAAAATCTTCAATACAGCGGCAAAAGTTCTTCCGCCAAGCTGTGGCATTTTAGGCTCATATACCAATTTTGTATGAAACACAACAGCGCCTGTTTGTGTGAAGTGAACAAAGTAGTTGCTTGTGAATGTGAAGTGATTTTCAAATCTGGAACTCTGTATGAGTGACTGCTTGGTTTATTCGACAATTTACGAGGTAAGCTGGCCTTGGGGGCGATGCCAAGTATTTCAAGACCTCTCAACCGTGTTTGTCTAGTTGATTGTTTCAAAACATTGTTGGCATTCCTGCGTTTCTCGTGGTGCCATTAGTCGTCTACCCTTAGGCTGGAGATGTTCGAGATTGTCTCGAGTGCTGAGGAGTTTGAATCATTTTGTAACTTGAGGCGAGACATGTCAGAGCTAACAACACTCATTGTCGATGTTGGCAATGTCGCCATGAGCCAGTATTTTCAAATCGAGGCAAGATTATCTGCTTTGGCCATATTGGCAAACTTTTCGCAGGTTTCCCCTTTTTTCCTTTTGGTAGACGAACCGAATGAAAAGACTTGAGTGAACAGTTGAACTCCAAACGACGCGACGAAAATGGAGGCGTTGAAGGTGAAATTCAATTTAAGAACTTGCCTCGAGTTTGGTCCTGCTTTGCCGCCTTTTGGCTTTACAATTTAAATAACACATTTGGTGTGTCTTCAGGGAAGCATTTTCCACCTCGGTCCCAAGGTACTTTGACGCATCAGGAAGAATCTTCACTACCTGGTTTGGATGCGCACTTCAAACTTGCATAAAATTTGTTGAACTGGCAGTCCTTTTAAATTATTGGACCTTTTACTGTAATATGAAGTGCTTCTTTCATTGTTCCACATTTTTTATTTTTGGTTTTCTAGATTAGTTAATCATATATGATTAAGAAAATTTAACAATGAACTGGATCAAGGAAGTTCTGCCAATGCCCGTCAATGGTGAGGGCAGAACTTTGGCGATGGAAACTGAAAAGCACTAAAAATGCACCAGTAATGCACTAAGTGTCCCTTCATCGGTCAGAGTAATGACTATCGATTTTTGATTGAACAATTCCTGACTGGGCCCGATGTGGACTTTTTATTTGTTGCGGACAACCATAACAAACTGAAGTCCAAGGTATCCATCGATATTGGCTGGTAGAGACATAGTCGTATTCTTTTAAAGCACACACTCGACTTGGGTTGGCTTTTAGGCAAAATGCTGTGGGAAACTTTTGACAGCTTATGGCAAAGTTTCTTTTGGCCTATGAAAATGGAACTTATTCATTCTTCTCATTCTTAACATATGGCCAGGGCTTCTTCAAGAGAATCCCTGAGTGTGCAGAGAACATCCCAACATTTATCGCCAGGAGATGCCGAGGCAGGCCTTGAGAAGTAATTACGTGTATCAAAGATCTTTTTCTCTCTTCGTCTCTCCGATTTATTTGTGTGCACCATACCTTATCAAGAAGATTGGATCTGGAAGAGTAAGAACGCTGATTGGCTAGTTCCAAAAGTTGGAATAGAACTAGGGCAAGCACACATAAAGCACCAACCAACTTGCTTATGAGAGATGAGTAATACAAACCAATAGCTTCAGTCCCTCCTTTCGTCGTTCCCTACTTTCTCCCTCTCCTTTCGTTCCAAGTTTTCAAACAAAAGAAACCTTTCCACCACTCTTCCCTCCAATGATGTTAGCTGTTATGATATAGAATGAAGACGCTTTTAGAAGAAAAAAACTGTCTGAAGGTCTGGCCTTCGGGTTTGTTTCCGGGCCCACTGAACCACAGTTTAGTTCTGCTTTCACAAAAGAAATAGTTTAATCTTTACCGTCATACTATTTATGTCTGCTTTGTAGGGTCCAATTTGATACACGAGGCTTGGGTCTCAAAATCCCAAAATTGGATCTAGACTCTGGCCACCAATATTCACAAAAGAGAAAGGTCTTTACTAGCCTCTTGGTATTGGCCTAAAGTCCTCCCATGTTGGCCATTAGAGCCTTTTGATCCTTGCAAAAATGCATCACTTCGCGGCAGCCTCGATCAATCAAAACTGATCGACACCCAAATGGCCTTTTCGCCACAGAATATGGTATGCACAGAGAAAAGTGCAAAAATGCCTTAAAATCTGGGGTCGCTCTTTCTCCTGATATCTGATATCACGTCAGTCATTGGATGGAGTTCACGTTGGAGGGTGGCAAGTCGTCGATCAATCAGCCAATGTTGATCGATCTGATGAGCTGATATGGACAGCATTCCTCCGTCCTCTAAAGCCTGAGCTGCTGAACTCAGCTGACACACATTCGTCCAAGATCTGCAATATTAATTGGATCGTGCTGTCGATAACTTGGTCTTAGAGGGCTCTTGCCTCTGGCTGTCATAGAAAGGGGGATTTGGTTATGCGTTGTAGACAAAGTCGCATGTCCATTTTTCCTCATTTCCCTCACCCACACCCAATCTGAAAGTCACCTTTCATCATTACCCAGGCGACCGGGGTTTCAATGTTGTCACGCTAGCTTCTATTCCAGAAAGCTGATCCCACCCACCTTTGGAGTTGGAGATCTGGAACCTCTCTTCGGGTAGAAACGTGCTTGGGTGAAGGAAAGATACTCTTGGGTGAATCCTACTCAAGAGTCAAAAGTGATGTCGTGAAAGGACGATTAGCTAAGTACAAAGGAGATAGTGCTGGAATTGTTCCTCGCCAAATAGAAGGGCTGAGACGAGACGAATGTCCATTTGCCTGATTAAAGATGCTATCAACTCGAGGGGGAGGTTTCTTGTGGGTTGAAACTGGAACACCCGAGGGTAAGGAGAATGGAAGGGACAAGTCCCAATGGCTTCTTGTCTTTTTTCCCGGCCCTTCTTTAATTGCAGATGGAGCAAGAGGGTCGGGCCTCCACGGTTGGTCCATGTTCCATCTGACAAATAGTTCCACGTACGTCCCATTTACATTTGGCCAGCGCATTGGATCCTGAAAATAGTTCTGGAGAGTGGAATGTTCTCATTTCCACATCTACGTCCCCGCTCTGTGTTTCCCAACTCCTAGGCTTGGTCTTGTTTTCACTCTTTCTCGATTCGCGGAACTTGGTATTGGAACGATTATTTTGTTATGATGATGATTGTGATGAGAGAAGAGCGACTTGTTTTGACTGGAACATGTGCTTTTGTCAGCTCTGTTCGAACCGTGTTCCATTGTTATCGAGTCCCTCTCTTCGTCAGTGGTTCATTCATATGTCTTGGGGGGGAGTGGGGCCCTTGGTTTATTTATTCTCTTCCGGATAATTAGAGTGGAACTGAGATAATTGAGCGGCTTGCATTCCACGAATATCTCGGAGAGTTTCTACATTAGATTGGACCAATTTGGAACAACCCTGCCAACTTTGGTGACTTTGCCATGGATGTGTGTGCGGTTCACAATAACTTACACATGACCTCGAGGCAAAGTTTTCATGACTTCATGTTTGAGCTAGCTCCTAAAAAGGGGATCTCATGTTTAGGAGCTGTTTTCACTTCCTCACTTCAGTTCTTCTGGACCGTAGAGTAAAGCAGGGGCACTGTTTGAAATACGCGGGAAAGTGCCAGTCATTCATGGGCTTTTTTGGCTCGCAGAACCAATGTATACCATGAAAAATGGCATGAAATATGGCAAAATAGTTTTATGACCAGGCATCAAATACTCTACAGTGGTCATGGGCTAAATTCCGGCATATTTTGGTGGTCCAATTTGAAGTTTGTTATTACTACGATGATTGCTGTTGTTGCGGTGGTGGCGGAGAGCTGGAAAAGTTTTCTTGTTTCGTTTGAACCGACTTTCGAGCAAACAGTTTGTGATTAATTTGTCATTCAAGACCTCGCAATGAGACGTTTCCTGGATAACATAACCGACCCTATCAGCCAAATGTTGGGAGGAGATTGAGCTTTTGAAAGAATGCAAGATTCATGGTTGTTCTTTTTTCCTCCTACTTGGAGCAAGCGTTGTGCTTGTTGGAAGAGATTTGCTTTTATTGCATGTTCCACGGCTCATTTAGTCTGAATCTTCCAATTGGTAACATAGATTTGGCACGTAACCATGTATGTGGGTTAATTAGTGAGACAACATTCTCCAGGTAGTTTCGGGTCTTCGTGTGCTCATGGGACATTAAAGCCCTCTCCCCATACCTTCAAGGCTGCCATTATTTGGTAAACGATCATCCTATTTTGCTCCAAATCATAAATCAAAATAGAATGGAAGTTATTAAATTTGTGTAAAAGCCTTTAATTCTTTGCTTCAATCAGATTACGGGCCCCAATTTGCCGATTTTGCGCTAACTCCTTTTTTTCCAGGAGGCAAAGAGCAAATATGGTTCGAAGCAGGGAAAGCTCTTCATTTGAAAGACCCATCTCTAGATGCACCTGGTCCAACTTTTGTTGAAAATTGGGCATGAATCTTTTTAAGCACGTTTGGAGAAGTGCAAATGGAACAGGGGAAAGCTGCAAATGTTCTAATGAGGAACAAAATATGTTTTCTTTACTTCTCTATCCAATTCCGGATCGATCCCAAGGCTAAGACGACTCATACCAGCGTCATCATACTCTATTTTTACCCGAGAAAGGATCTTTTTGCAGATGAAGTCGCTAAATAATGCATTCTTTGGCACAGAAGAGCGATGAGACGCCTTCCAAAATCAATTCCCACCGGAAAGAGGAACGGACGGTTGGAGCTTTATCGAATTTGATAGGAACCGAGATCCAAGGAAAATGATGGCCCAATGGACGTGGGCTGTTCTGTCAGAGTGGAAGAAGGGGAATGAGGCCTTAGAATTCCCCATGGTAAAGTGGAGTGAAGTGCGAGCTCATTTATCTCCTTAAATTTTCAAATTGCCTCGGCATTATTGCCTCATTTCGTCTTTCCTGCTGAATAACTACTCCTGTTCCGGCCGTTCCAATGTTCCACTCTGGTACATGGCTTTAAGTCCAACCAGTGAAAAAAATGGAACTTCCAGCCGCATGGAACATGAGACCGTCGAACTCTTGGCATCACTAGACCTTTTTTCATCACACAAGAGCTGTTTTTGTTCCACTGGGGGTTTCTAGGAGGTACTCTACGTAGAGGACAAATTTGTGGGCTTTCCTGTGTAGCTGGTGTCGGATGGAGCCCTTCATCACCTTCGCAGTTCCTATCTAATAATAGGGAGATTAAGCAGCCTTTATTGCCTTTTAACTCGTTGGTAGAGCACTTCTGACACTCCCAAAGGATCCTGACTGTTCCACTTCTGCTAGACTGTCTCGCGGAAACGAGTTTGGGACGAGTTCGATAATTTATGGAATGACATTCTGAATGAATGTGAACAATGTTCGCTATTGGGAAACACGGGGCTTCGTTTGGCCTAACTATATTTTTTTCGAGCGGGATCACTCGGTCATTTTCAGGGATGTTGAAAGTGCAACTTTTCCTATCTAAAAGTTTCTCCATTAGGAGCGAGTTGGAACTCTATTCCTAAATGGCGAGTTCAAAAAAAACACATCAAACAAACAAACTTCCGAGCCCTCGACTTCATCTCGATAATCTCAAGAACAGAAATTCCATTCCAGCCAAGGTATTTTTCTGTCAAATATTTTGCCTTAGAATTATTCGCACCCACATGCCGTTCAATATTAAACGAATTCTGTCTGTTGAGAATTTATGTCGTGTTCGATTGCTCATGTCTTTTTCTCACTCTCATCTGACATCCAGATATTTGAAGCCAGAGTAAACATGTGACAGGTTAAAAAGCAGAAGAAAAAGGGTTGAACTTTTAAATGTCGAGCCAGCAAATTCTAACCCTGTTTATTTTCACTCTTAAATCAAGCATTTCAATTTGACTCATCCTGAAACCTCGAAACTTTCTTGAACTGTCGGCTAACTTTCAATGACGATGAGGTTGTGTTTTTTTTGGTGCTACAAGTTCTCTTGGTAACTGTTGTTGTAAGTTTTAGGTGCGCAATTATCCGACCAAAATTTCCTTCCATTATTACCGGTTTGGCCAATATTGACAAGCGCATGTCACTCTGCCGTAAGTTTTGAGTCGATTACCCACGGGGGTTGAAAAAGGCCCCCATTTCCCAATAATTTGCTCCTCTCCAAAAGAGAATGATAGATAGGACTGCATAATTTGTACCATGCTACTCAAGCTGAATTTCCACGTGGTTTGGATATGCATTACAACTGTACACACTATTTATCCTCGAGCTCATGCTTGTTGTCCGATTAGATAACGTTGAAAAGAGGCCTAATGAATAAGTTAATGTTTATGGTTCGGCGAGTTTGATGAGGTTTTGAAACCTCGAGTGTTGGAGTGTTTGTGCCTCTGTACTTTCCTCCGGACCTTCCAACTTTCACTCCGGTTGTTCAGAAAGTTTTTGATTCCTGAATTTCCATCCAACTGCTTCTGGAGGCTTCCCACTCATCCTCCATACTGAACAGCTCTGCCAAAACCTAAGGCCAATGCGGATTTAAGCCTCTTCTGCTCTCCCTACTCGCTCAGTTCCCTTCACCAAAGCACTCATTGGACGACGAAAGACTAAGCTCTCTAGCTCTAGCCAGAAATTCAATAGTCTCGTCACCAAGTTCACAGAGAAGCCAAAACCAAGGTCCAAAATCGATGTGTTAACGGACATATCTTCAGTGTGAAAATTTGCGTGCACGCTCTTCAAAGCACATCTATATTTGGAACATATGGAACAAATCAAAATAAGTTGGAACATTGAAACTTTTGAAGGCAATTCGAGACATCCATCTAATAGAGGTGGTTCTATGGTGGTGGTTGAACATCCACTCACTCCCTTTTGTGCACTCTCATTCCAATTTCAAACTCTCTTCAGGATGTATATTTCATGGCTGCTTAAGAGATTTGTGTGTGGGGGTTCTTCAGCACTGCCGAGGTCGATTTGACAGCCGTTTTATTCCCCTGCTCCATTCTTTCTCACTAACCCTGACGTGACGTTTGAGTGACTTCATTTTCCTTGCAGTGGTCCCTATGGCAAAGCTTCAAATTTCGTGAAAGATTGGCTTATTTGGAAATTGGGATTGGCTTTTGCCAACTCTGAGAGGTGTTTGGGCGACTCCGGTTCGCATTATTGTCAAACGAACCAAACCAGTGGGAATGTAACCAAAATCGAAGAAGGTCATTGGAAAGCTCATCCTAGAAATTTAGACGGGATTACGTGCCAGCCTTCACCTAGGTCTCGATTTCCCTTTATCCTTTTCCCCTTGGTGAATGTTCGTTTACTTTACTCAGAGGTACAGTACCATAGCATGTGCGTGTTATGTGTGGGTGGGTGTGTATATACACAAACATCTATCCAGCTCCTGCATTGGTCTCGGCTAGCCAGGAGAAATACAATCCAAGCCATCCGAACGGAAGGAGAAGAGCTGATAAGAGATGAGAACGAGAACAGCTGCAAGGTTCCCCCTCTAGTCAAGTCACAGATCTGCGGACTTGAACCCTAGATTCCGAACTGTCTGAGCCGTACTAGTTGATGGCGAATGGTTTCGTATTGATTAGACAAGGATTCCAACAATGGGTCCGGAACAATTGTGGATAAAAACCTTGGGAAACGATAGGTTATCTAGCAGAAGAAGTCTGTGCTTTCTTGGTTTGTGCATTGATGTCCTTCTCTCACCACCAAGCCAAATGCTGAATTATGAAGCACTAGGTACTCGTGAAATACTACAATGTTGTTCCAGACCCCTAGATTCGGGCAAGATCGATAAAGATTACAATGGGATTTGCTATTGAACATGGAACAATCTGATCGGAGAGTTCCTAAATATTCAGTGGCTCCTTACTTTCATTCATTGAGCGCTTTATGGAGCAGTGGCAGAGCTCTTAGGACGAGTAGAAAAGATAAGAATGGAGGAGGGGGAATGGAGCTTCTGTCTTTCCCTTCCAAATTACACCAACACATTAGAAGGAGGCTTGGTTGGCCATTCGTTCGGTATTCTCCCTAATTGGCCCTGAATATTCACTCAAAGAGCTGAGAATGTTAGGTTTGTTCCTGTGGGCACTTGAGTTATTTGAACATAGAAAGGATAAAGCACCAACCACAAACGCAATGTTGCTCAACTAAGAGTGATAGTGGTCAAGGTGCCTGGGCGATAGCAGGTGTTAAGGCCAATTAATCAACTCTTAAGGAGATGATGTCCATAACACAAGGACCACCAAACAGCCACAAAACAAGCACATGTCAGGACTGAAACGATTTTTCAATCGCTCTCAAACCAACCCAAATGGATTGTCCGGACGTATTTAGTTGTCTTCCACATTTGGTCAGTTTGAAGGTAACTGACATCTTCATTGGGCTGGTGTTGAACTTGTATTCTTGGTGGGGGAGCCACGCCTGATGATTTATGACCGTGTTTGGGATTTCCTTGGCGTTCAATTCATTGGCATTCTTAGACCTCACGGGGGCCAACCCTAACTAAGGTATCGAAGTTTCCAACGAAAACTCCTTTTTTATGCCGTGCTGAAACTTAATTGGAATTGAAATCCAGTTCTGCCCTCGTCAAACTTGAATGAACCCTGGGGTTGAAAAAGTTAATTGGATTGAGACTAATCTCCATTCCAGCTGGCTTCTAATCCGTTACATTTGGTGACGAGACGATGATCAGATCACATTAACGATCCATCTGTGGGACCACCATTCACTACGTACAGTAGTTGGATCGAGGAGTTAGCCTGACAATGTGTAACTTCTTAGATTACGAGATATCTACAGTGAGGATCTTCTTTTCATTCTGATGGGCTAATGTGAGAGATGTGTCAAATTGAGATGTGTCAAATTGAGATGAATGTTGTTTCTAACTTTGTTGTATTTGAGTAGTAATATGCTATTTGCAGTGTAGAGAACACGACTATAAAACCATACAAAAAGTATTAAATACATTTCAATGATCAGCTCTCACATGAAAATTAGTAATCAAATTGGAATTGTTAAGGTGACATTATGTAATGGAACAAAAAATGATTAACCTCCTATTGATCATCAATATGAATAAGTGACTTTGATTTGAGAAAATTTGGACGTATAAGGACGAATGAAATGGAAAATTTCTGTGGAAAGTCAGAAAAGGGTAAACACAAATGATCGTTCTCTAAGGAAAAATATTCTAATGGAAAAAAGCTTTGAGATAATAAACTTCAGGTTCCTGCTCTTGAATAGATTAGAACTGTCCCCAAACATGAAGCTTAGTCGAATATTATCATGTGGAAGATTAATGTTTCGGATTCTCAAGAGGTTGACGCCTTCCCATCTTCTTGAGGAGGAGGAATGGCCTCTCAGCCACTCTCCCATATCATCAGCTCTTGGTGTGATTCACAATTGATGACACCACCCCAACCCCAAACGCAAATGTTTGTTTCCATTGGGTGCGGTACTCAACGCTCGTCAGTGATGAAAGTGCATAAACAAGGAATCGCTTGACAAGTAATTCTGGGAGCTCGATTGCTCGGACGGATTTGAAAACCTTCAATCACATTCATTTGACTTGGAAGAGAAGACCTTGATAAAGTTCCAAGCGAGATTGTGCATGCACTACAGTAGAGATATGAGCATTACAGATGTGGGACTGTTGTGTCATCCTCGTGATCTTATCGCACTGTCTCATCTGTGACTCAAAGTCACGACGTACTTGAATGTTAACCAGGGCAATAGATTTTATTTTTTGAAGTAATTGACATTGTGACATAAAAAACTAAGATATCTCTGTCTACAAAAATTTTTTGGCGTTCCTCCACACTCAAGACAAAAACACTTTCACATACTTCTATATTCGTACAATCCTTCAACTCAAATGTGTTTTCCGCAGAGCGGATACTCGTCAAAACACCCTATTTCAAAACCCTTGTATGATATTTTTCTACAAAAGAAGCTCGCTTTGTCTTTCAGGTAAGAAAATCGAGGACAAATCCGCCTCGTCCTGATCAAAAATTCTATTTGTCGTTCTTTGGAAACAGCCAAAAAAAAAAGTAAAGGATCCTGTACAAAGAGAGCCGTCGTTGTTCCACACTGTGCCTTCCAGTACTTTTTGTCCCCTAAACACGGATCTGTGGACCTTCAACGATTAACGATTCACCTTGGAATCAACTTGGAAGCCTTCTCCCATGCAAGACAGTTGTTGTCTATGTGTATATTGGAGAACGTAAGGTCACTCGGAGACGTCCTTTTTTTCCCTCGCAAGTCTTAAAGGTCCGTAGAGACTCGTCTCACTTTCAATTGAACACATTGCTATGTCGAAAAGACGGAGGCATACTTGATCACACTTGGATCAGGTTCATTCATGCCTTGTTTCCTCGATATTCTTTGTGGGTTGAAAGGCAATTCAATTTCGTTCTTCGACGTGTCTGAAATCCGAAATGGGACCGGAAAGTGATTTCTGGTCGATCAGGCCTCCCAATTATGAGCCCTTACTATCGGATATGGGACCAAATTGATCCAACAATGGAACCGAATCCCATTCAGATTTCATTGCCTCATGCATTTTGAGTGGATTTCTTTCCAGTCGATGATTAGTTTTCCATACCTTTTCCAAAGACTCGAAAGCTATTGTGACTCGCGAGCCAGTTTGTTTTTACTTCCGAGAAAAGTAAAGATACAAATAACGTGGAACCTTGGATGAAAAATGCCCGTAAAGCCTAGCTTCCCTTTTTTTGGAAGGGAACTTTCCAATTCCTTGACTTTTCCACCAAGGTTCCGACAAAAAGAGAGCCGTCGCATTGCTGGGGCCGTTTACAGTTCAGTGTTGCCATAAATGATTGAAACATTGGAACGTACATCGAACCTTTCACTCAATCCAACATGAAAAAACAGACGCACGCAAGACTATTGTCCCCCTTCATGAAACCAATCAAATAGATATTCACTTTGTTCACTCAGAGAGAATCCGTTATGGTATCCCTGATAGACTAGTGGCAAAGAAATGGCGCTTGAGCTCTATTTGGTCTTGTTTTTTTGGTCCATTCTCTCGTTCCGCACGAATTCCACACAGGGATCCACTTCTCGTTGTGCCACGAACCAACCAACGAACGAGCGAATGGACCAACGAAGGCCAAGGAGTCCTACCAGTTCAAATGTCATGCAACATGGTCATAGTGATCCAAAGTGAACAGGGTGGTACTGAGCTTGGATCACAAAATCGAGCTACACACTGTACAAGAGGAATGGCACCAAATTGGAAATGAAATGGATCTGGGCAAATGACCTGTGGGCAATGTTTCTACTCTTGGACCGGTCCTTGGAGTTGGTTGGGTTAAGCTTGCCAAGGATGAATTACATATTATCTTTGGTGGGTATTATAATCGAGCGAAGATGTCAAGCCCTCTATATAAGTGTGTGACCTCAGATGGCATCGAGCAGGAGGGACAAGTATGGATCTCTCTGGGGACTGTGTGCATTGTACTCTAACTAAGTAAGTGTCCTTGATGGGGACATCAAAATGTTGGGCGCACCAACGCCCTCCCATCTCGTTTCTTGGAGGAGAAAAGCTTTGGAGCCAAAAGCATTTGATCCAAATTAACAATTGTCAGGTAAACTCGCAAAACTGGATCATTGTGGGACATCCTTGGCTTAACGCGTTTCAGCCATTGCTACGTGGTTAGAATCGCGGACATCCAAGCAAGTTATGGGTCCTCTTCCTCCTCCTACTCCTCTCTAGAGTGGGATACATTTCTCCTCCACTTCAAAGCACCTTTGGAGGGGTCCTTTCATGTGGTTGGAGATGTCCCTTCCAAACCACCTTGGCTCTTCAATAATTTTCTGCCCTCATTGGCTGTCTCGGGTTGTTGACTCTGGCTGGAAAATCAAATAGACGACGGCCTTTTGGGTTCTTCCACTCTGACACAATTTGAATGTTCCAAAGTGTTTCTGCTGTCGGTTCCAAATGTCTAATGATAAGTACCCACTCAACTTTACCCCAAGTGCTTTTGAACTATCACGTCCTTCTTCCGAGTTTCCCGTCTGTCTCTCAATCTACTCGAGGAAAGTTCATTGAACTAATTTGAAATGGGATATCCTGATTTCCTCGCTCAAAACTTGGGGCTCAATTCTGTTCCTTTTTTCCCGACTTAAAACTCGGCCAATATACTCGCAGGCTCTTTTAACGGGGGATTAAAACAGCTAGTCCAAACGTTATTTCTTCATTGGTTTTACTTTTGTGACTCGTCAAAAAATTAATTTCCTTCTCCAGATACTTCCTGGGGAGATTTGTATTTCCAACATGTGAACATTTCGTAAATACATCACCGGATCAATGGGATCAACCATTAAGAAGTTGTAATTCTAGATGCACTCTCTCAAACATTTAAAGTTCGCTCTGACTTTTGGTCCACAAGACAGGACAACCCCCCCCGCCACAAGTCTAAGTTTAATTTGGTAGAAGCCATAATTTCTAATCACTTCATTTACCATAAGACTTCGAGATCCCTCCCAGTTCCCAGTCTCTCTGGCTGGAATGCTCCAATTTCCAGCTCAGGTTTAGAGTTCCAGTGGATTTCAGTAAGTCTGGAATTAGGGAGGAGCGGGCTTTTTTCCTGCAGCGTTTTCCCTTCGAAACTGGTCACAGTTGGGACTAAGGCTCCGCCAAGGTTTGCTATACAACGTTCCCCCTAAAACCTTACAAAAACTTGTTCTTACAGGGGTAAAGAGAGAAGCTTTGGAACAGTGACGTTGGAACATGCACCGAAACACAAAAAAGGATCTATTCCCTGTGTACAGTACATACGCGAGGGGAAATGAGCATAAGAGCAAGTCTTCTCAAGTTGGGCAAGTACCGAGAAATATTGTTTCAAATTGGTCCAGTTAACCAAGTTGGGGCCCACTTGACCATCAAAGAAAAACTTTTACCTACGCTCTGTGAAGTTCCTCAATCGAGCCTAATCCCGGTCTAAAGTCTCCCCAATGGATTATCGGTTGTAATCTAGGGAAAAAGTGCATTGCCCTCCAACTCGATGTTCTTTTAACATTGGAACACACAAGAGAGCCCCCTGGCGCTGATTTTGTCTGGAACCCTAGCTTTGGTAGTGCACTTTTTGCCTCCCAAGTTATTGCGAGTTAAAGCTGAAGGGCAAAAATAGTGAAAAGAAAGATGACCTTCAATCGTCCTGTACCTTGCTTGCTTGGTACCGTATTTGCACACCACATCCATTATTTATAATCGGCCTGTCATTCCTTGCATTGTTTGTTCTGAATGGTCGTGCATTTGCCCTAAGATTTTGATTTCGAAATCGCGAGCAATTTCCAGGGTCTTAGATCAGGGATCTTCCGTCGGAATTGACATTCTCTGCCTCACGAAGCGTGCAAGTCGTGAGCAAAAATAGAAGAGACTTTTCTAAGCTCATAATCATGGCATAATGAAGGACTTCCAAGTCACGACATCGATAACAAAGTCAAACTCGGTGTGGCTTGTAACTAATCAAGGTAAATACTTTGTACGTCAAAGGCCAGAGCTTCAAGTCAAATTGCATCGGGTGTCCGACAATTTGGTGCAGTTCTGCATTCTTCGTTGGGCTTGTGGGTATTTCGGGCCACATTTCGTCCATGGGAAAACTGGCCAACGTCTCCTATAAAGAGGACTACTGGTAGCTGCAGAAGCATTGGAACACGCAACGAGTTAAGCAAGCTATCTAGTGTCCCAATGCAAATGCAAGCTCCTTTGTCAGGGTGGCTAAATTTCGTTGACGCCGTTTATCTTTGCATTGTGCTTGCCAGGATTCGGAGCTGTGGTTGTAGTACATTTATATGCAAATTGGAGATTCTTGTGCTCCGAAGGGAAGATGCAAGATTTTCTTGGCGAACGACCTACTTAGACGACAGCTCCTGCTCCTTGATACATTTCTCATATCCGGTATTCCTATCATTTGTTCCGTTGGATTCATTCAATTAGCATGTTCCATGTTTAGCCTCAGAATCATGACTCCTTCCTTTGTCGGCGGGATTCAGGTTGGGCATCAATAAGTGATGAGGTGGATAAGGCTGTACCAAAGGGAGAAGAGTCTGGTACCCATGGAGTCACTTCATCTCCATTTTCTTGAGAATGTTCCACTTGATCCATTTCCATCTTTGGGATCCTGCTCGCATACGGAACGAACACGGGGCCCTTCTCTTACTGTTGAGAGGCCATATTCTGGTTGCTAACACTCACCATGTTCTGCTCAAGACCTTTGAAGAAACCGTTTCCAAACTGATCCAAGTTACCTTCAGTGATCCCCAGAATCGATCCCTTTGCCATAACCTTGGTGAGAGTCAGGTGTTTTCGGATTTGTTCCAATAGGCTCTGTGGCTGCTGTTTGTTCCAGACAAGGATCAATATTGCTCACCAATATCTGGTGTCGAGTCCTTGCTCCAAATATATGACCAATACTTCCTTAACGTGGAATGGAGCAGGGATCGCGCCTAGAATACCGGCAGCTTTCTTCCTCTTGCCTTTGCTCTACGCACAGTCAGTAGTGGATACGGGGAGAGTTGAGAAACTGCTTTGGGGTGTTCGTTTTCGGCCCACTTTCACCAGGGGACTACAAAGGCCAAGAGCGAAGAAGGCACACTAATGGATCAAGGTAGAGGAAATCTAGGAAATGGGACCTCAACTTTTTGCCCACCACGACAAGAATGGTTTGAAGTGCCAACGAATCTGATTCAGTGCCAAGCTGAAGACTGCTCTTTTTAGGGGGGAAATTTTTCTATCTAGTCACTTGGGCTTAAGTTTCTGTCGTCTTGAAAACAGGAAATTCTCATATTGTTACTTCAAAATATTTTTGCAAGTGAAGAAAAGGCTTCAATGTTCCGAACAATGTTGAACAAATAATACCTACTGGAAAACAAGTGAGTTTAAAGTTCAATCGTGGGCGTCTGTCCAAAGTCCATTTTGTAGACTTTGAGAACCACTCGTGGGGCCCCGGGAAAAAAAGAAGAGAACTTTACTAGGAAACAATCTCAATTATCTTGAACTTGGGTCAAAAAAGTTTCTTTTTTTCAAGTCCCTTCGAGGATGCTTCTTGCTTTGTCTTGGCACCTTTCAACTAAAGAAGAGTCAGTCCAAGAAGACCGAAAGGGTCCTTTTTTCTTTACTCTGGTGAAACCCGTTCCTTCAAGTTTTTTTCCTCCTTCCTCGGACAAGCCTTCCAATTTATTTGACAGGCTCGAAACAAAGGCCAACGGAGTTTTTCATTTCCAATCAGAGGAAAGTTGAATGCAATATTGAATTGGCTTTTGCAATCAATCTTGATTGTCCTTTGGTTGATCTTTTTAGATCAAATCAAAATTCTAAGCAATTACTAATACATATACGTTTTTATGGTGAGAAATCCTTTTGTACATGAAGGCTCTAGATCCGCCCGAAGTGGAAAGGGAAGTGGAAAGGCCAGCCGTGCTTTCTCTCAGTTTAGAAAGGGGAGGTCAATCATCCGATTGAGTGACATCATATTGCTTTTTGTGTCAAATCTGAGATTGGAGCCGAACCTGACGGTTCGAGACTGAGAGAGAGAGAAAGAACGAAAGAGAAAAAAGGGTCGTTCGTCGATCCCATAAGCCCTTATTGGCTGTTTCATTCCTCTCAAGGGGATCACCAAGTTCCACGCTCCATGTTCCATTGTCGAAAATGACCTTGAGTACTTTGAAAAAAATGCTGGAAAGAGAAAGGAAATTGGAGAAGGAGGAAACGCCGAAAAAGATCCTCTTGGCGATGGGCTAGTAGTAATACAATGGTCTGATGGATCTGAATTGCATCCCAATGAGAGGCCATTTAGACTTGTGTTCCATCCAGGTAAAGATGGACCGACTGACTCAAGCTATGCGAAGCCATTCCCCGAGAAGGTGGGCGTAATGAGGTCATCGATCTTGACTGACTTCTATGGTTTCAGCACACATCAGAAAGCAATCTCAAATAATTCTTCTCTCCTCTTGGATTTTTGGACAGTCTTCCTCAAAGTGTTCGATAGAGCGATATCCTGGTGGTGGTCCAAATTTGGAATGACTACCGAGCTTACAAGCCTTGTCGCAGTTTTGCAGCCAAATAGTTCGTATTGAAATCAATGTCTTCAATTGGTGCTTGTAGGGTTGGAGGGATTGTCGCATGTAATCCAGAAAAACGACCAGGACTTCTTGCTCCTGATGAAGGTCCTTGGGGGGGATTTCTCCGACGAGGCTTAAAGTCTTTATCGATACCCTTCAAGGCATTTCGGAAGCGAATCGATAGATGGGGTGGAACAGCAACCATCGCCGGAATAATGTTTCGCATCCCAAATATTAACAGATCCACGACATTAAAGGGCTTCTGTTCTGGGACCACCAAAGAAGAAGTGGAAAAAACGAGAGGATGGGACCGTTCACTATCGTCAGGGAACAAAGACATATTTTCCTTGGCTGCTGACTGAGCACTATTGATCTTCCCATCATTTTTCAACTGGGCAAAAGGGGAGAAGAAAGTGAGCTCTTGTGGTCGGTGGAACCCTTGAAACGCTCGAAAAAGTGGAATGGAACGGCGGTATCTTTGGAAATTAATGGTACGAGTTCCCCGAAAACAAAATGCGATTACCACTCGCACTGAGTGTGAGTGAGTGCCTCTGGATGTCCATGGAACAATATACCACACAATCCATTTAGTTCTTTCTTGGTTTGACCATGAATTAGTGGGCTCCACGTGACAGTTGATGGACAAGAGACTCTCAAGATCTTGACAGAATAATTTGGGCGTCCCTCGCTTTTCTTAGGTGTTTTCTTGTGGTCAAACCAACGACGTCGACTTGCCATCAAGTTGCAGGGACCAACGGCAAATGAATTTTGTTGTTGGTCGACGAATCTGCAAGATATTTTCTGTGAGGAACTCTCGCTTATCATCATGTTTTTGACGAGCAAGGAGCACCAACCTACAAATGTAGGGAATGAATACATGGATAGCTAACAGTGTATCCATAATGGCCATATCTCGAGTTAAGACAAGTAACCAAAGGGCCCAAGGGCATTTGTTGTTCATCCACCACATTCACATCCGTTCTTTGATCACAAAGGAGATGATGCCTCTAAGAGCCTACTTCCTCAGTCAAATGCTCCACATTGAATGGGGAGCATTACTTTGACCGAATACAAAAGCACTGTTTTTACCATTTCCCAAGAAACTGAATCAATTGTGAAAGAGATAAAATCTAACCCAGAATGGGCACCACGACATTATTACAATAATTGTAAAATATCCAATGAGACAAATCTCGCAATAAACACTAAACACTATTATTAAAATGTCGATTGGAAAGAAAAATACCTCGAAATCAGTTTCAAAGCTTGTCAGCTCAAAATTGACGAATGACGACCAGGCTCCACTAAAAAATATGAAATCGGTTTCACTTCTGCAAGGATCACGAGTCATATTTTGTGCTTGTTCCCCCTGCATTTTTGTTCATTGTCCACGCGTATTGATTACTTAATTATAAAGCAAAAACGCCGTGCAACAGACGCAACGAAAACAAAGGCAAAATGCAAGCAGAATAAACACAAGAACATTCTTTAAAAAGAAACGCCATTAGCATATTTTCACGTTGTAAGGAACAAAACGAAGATGTTTTAGTGAGTCCCAGCCGTCCCAGCTTGCTTCAAACTGGCCGCTTTCTCTTCGTATTTAGAGGGGCTCCTCTAATTCTCTGTGCCATTATCTTCAACCGACCATTTGGTTTTGTGTGTTGCTTGGTGGGGAAGGAAGGTGGTCTTGCCCCTCCTCATCTTGCACTTCTTGATCTAATGGCCGAGTGAGATTATCGGCTTATTGAAGAAAGGCTCCAAGCCAACTTTCTGACCTTCTTCCTCGTCCGGAGAAAGGCTCCATAAAGGATCATTGACATGCGTTCATCTGCGATCAAGAAGAATCGGCACTTTTTTCTGCTCAGTCATGACTGGAGGATCGAATGAAGAGATTTATGAATGGCCTGGTTTGGACTGAATGCACTTCAATCCCCGAGTAAAAGAGACCCTCGAGAAGTTGTTGTATGTGGGAAGGTGGCGATGAGGATGGTGGTTGCCTGTTTTGATAAGAACACTTTCGCCCTCAAGTTTGCATAGCTAGCAAAAGCTCTTCTCCCTCTCGAAGCTCGCCTTTGAAAATTAAAAGAAAACTTCTTCTTCTCGGGTGGACCACTCGAGTCGAGTGAGACCTCAGCAGGTTACATCTGGCCAAGACGGCCACAGGGCCGTTCAAATGTGCGCCTGAAGAGTAAGGATGCTGTGTTCGGCAGCCCAACCCTGGTTCTGGACTTGACACATTTAATTTGTGTATCGGATCCGAACCAGATTTCCAAGGAGTCTGGCTGGCTCGTCGTCCCCGGACACAAATATTGTGGGCTATGTACGGTACTACGTTCGGTATGTACTGGCATAAACCGGGATCTGGATTGGAAATTGAAAGCTGAGAACCTTCTTTGAAGGCCCAGGTGACATGGTAATAAATGGAAAGAGAAACTCCTTCACCCGTAACAAAGTGTATATCGTCCCCGCAAACCCTGGAGAATTTCCCAGGAGGCTAACAATGAACCAAGCCGACAGCGTCGTCTACGTACGATCTCCTCCTTCTCGTTCTCCTCTTGCTCCTCCTCAAACTTGGAGAGAACAATGCATTGAGTGCTCTTTTCAGACCAAACGGGAGAGATTCCTAGAGGCGTCTGAAATGCGACAAGCGTTCCAAGATTTTTGATGGGCCTGAATGGCGAATGGGCCAGCCATTCTAGCCTAGCTCTGAATGGACTACCACTATGTCACATGTGCCTTTTAGCAGGAGGGATTTATTTTTCCCTCAGATTTCTTGCGAAGAAGCTAGGCGTGCAAAAAAAAATGAAGTGGAACAAAACTCCTCTTTCTTTCTCTCATTCTCATCTCGCTGTTCGTTGTCCTCTTATGCCTCATTTTCAATGAAAAAGTGGACCGACAACGAAATTTGCTCCCCTTTTTTCTTGAGCCTCGTAAGGTTGGTTCTTTCGAATTCAGCTGTTCTTCTGGTTTCAACTTGGCCTTTATGTTGGGTTTCGTGGTGTTGTTGGTCTTAGAAGAGATAAAAGGGCCCCAATGACAGCTGACTGATGGTCCATCCGGCTGTGGACTGACATTCCAAGAGATCTGGGTAAATGGGCTTGGTAGTAAATCTGGGCCATTTCGTGTCATTTCAAATTCAGAGAAGGGCCCCTCTCAGCTTGGCAATGAAATGCCAGAGCCTATTTTATTACTCTGGACGAGTAATCATGTGAAGAACCAACGACTGTACGAGTGAGTTAAGAAAGGAAAGAGAAAGGCCAGAGCAAGTTCCAAATTCCGGAAGGCCAAAACGCCACGGCAAATTTGGGAGAGCAGGAACGCAACCTACCTTTAGATGATCGATTCGGTACTAGAAACATAGTACCCGCGCAACCTCGAGATAATTTGCTATGTGCTTGCAATCTTCATACTACATCCAGTGTTTGTAGAAAATATTTTTTTCCACCAAGGCAAGTTCTGTTTTAAACAAATAGACTTTGCTCACAATCTGTTACATGGTTTTGTTATATTGCCATTGCGACAATTAGAAAAATACATTTGATCATGTTTTCAGGTATGACCCTCAATCAAGTATGTGGATGCCAATTGACATCGATTTAGATCCATTCAATTGAGGGAGGAAGCCGAGGAAGGTCGAGGTAAGTATTTTACTCCATTCCGTTTTCCTTATTTGAGATCAGTCAAGAAAAGGGTCCAATCATGTCAAAGTATTCCCAGAAACACTTTTCCCACTCCTACCACAAATAGGAACAGTTCTCAATGAAAGAGCACCGTGTTTTTGTGTGAGTGTAATTAAATATCAGTCATGTAAGACATGCTAAACACTAGTTGACTTTCACCTTTTGGCTGCTCTTGGTATTATAATGCACTCACACGCAGAGTAGTGGCCAAGAAAGCTCCTCTGAACTTTGGTTTCATCAACTCGTAGATGGTCATTCATTTAGGAAAACAATCGATTTATTTGCTCAGGATGTCTCAAGATGTAGCTCTTTTGAAGCATTTTACTTTTGAAGTGTAACAACACTTACAATTTTGGAAGAAAATTAACTTTAAAGAACATCGAAAAAAATTAGTGTTGAAGCTGTTCCCTTTAGATCTAGGTTTAGAAGCGCCATGAAATCTAAACTTCCGAAGTTTGGTCATGTTGAAAATGCAAAGTTTTGTCATACATTTAGTTTCCAACCATTGTCACACGTTGACTTCATTTACTTTTCAAATTACGATAATGTCCCATCTCAAATTAATGAGCTCTTCTCCGTCGTCGTTTTTTATTTTAAACCAGCTAGCAAATTTATTAATAAATTAAAGCTGTTTGCTTTACGGACAGACGACTTTCAACGCACTCCCCATACTTTCGGTTTCGCTTTGAAAAAACTCCTAAAGCACTTTCAACGTCTCTCTTGGGAGGTTTACTCTGTGGTGTGAAAGAGCTCGTTCCTTCCGTGCGCTCCTTGTTCCTTCCTTCTCTTCTTTGGCTGTTCCCTCGTTTTCTTCATTGGTTCCATGGTGCTCTCCCGCGCATTTCTCCATCCACTCAAAGGGCGAGTGGAAACCACCCACCACCAAGGTTCCAACCATTCAACCAGTTGGTCATTCAAGGTGGAACCACGCACAATCAAAGTGATCCAGGGTGATTGGAAATTCGTTTCTTTGGCCAAAAGGGATCAACAAGTGAAAGATAAGTGAGAAGTGGCGTCGAGGATCCCAGTGTTCCAAGTGAAGTGTCACATCCGTTCACAAGTTATGGGGACTTGTTCTTTGTAGGTTTTTCCCCAGAAAAGTCGCTGATTTTTTGTATGTGAGCTCAAACCTTGAGTCCTTGTAAGCTTTGCCAACGAGCTAGAACATTAGGTTCCTATTTCACTTCAGATTAAGGGGAATGGCTTGGAGCTTCATAAATACTCCCTCTTCTTGTATGTAGTGCGTTGAACATACCAAGATAAATGCTCGAAATAGCTGAAATGCTTTCCTCACCCCGATAGTCTTGGCTAGCTAGCCCTGTTCAACGATATCCATCAAGTCTAAAATGCAATCAATTGGCAACTTGCCATTGGTAGCATTTCAAAGGTCTAAATTCTAGCCATGGTAGCTAGCAACCCTGGAAGTTGAAGCAGATTAAATCTGAGGATCCGCTCTGTTAATGGAGTTTGCCGACTCCTCCTTAGAGTCTACATCTTTCAAAAGGTGATGACAATTTCCCCCCTTGGGCTTCCCCAAACCTCATCCCATCTATTCGAAAACTTGTTCACCATTGATGAAAAAGAATAATAACGAACCATGTAGAATCTATCTACCTTGCTGCAAACTTTGGATCCACCTAGCTTCAAGTGATCGGTTTTGGATGGAGAAGGAGGCACAGATCCATTCTTTGAAGAGGATTGAATCTGGAGGGGATTCTCGCATCCTGAACCGTTTTCAGTTCAAGTCCACTCGACCTAGAAAATAAACCCCTTACGCACAATACGTACACAGACAATGTCCGTAGCTCAAATTGCGGCTGATGAAAGAAAGAAAGGCACGATTCCCTGTGGTAACCTTTCGTCCAACTTGGAAATTCAGGGACAATTGACATGACATTATTTACCAACCATGCATACCTGCCACAAAACAAACGCACACCTACTGAATGTGCAGGGTACGGAGACTAAAATGGCGAGCAAGAGAAAGTGGGACATGGAAATTCTTTTAGCGCCCATGTTCGTTATAATTTGCTTCCTGCATCGTTTGACAATCTAATGGAAAACGAGGAGATTGTAATACAATTGTTTGCCAATGACAATTATTACTAAACAAGAGCATCTTTCGATTTCTTAACATGAAGAGTGCTTTTGAAAGATGACCTGGATTTTTGGATTTGTTAGTATGAGAGAAGTGACGTAAAGTTCAGTTTTAATCTATGACATTTTGAACGGAAGGAAAGAGGCCCAGGAAAAGTTATAAATTACTATTAGTCGCTGGATCAATGCAAAGTACCGATTATTTGCAAAGCTTAGTTTTGAAAATTCAGGGCCATCATACTCAAACCAAACTTCAAACTTACAGCAAACCTAACTCGTTTGTCAAAAAAGCGAAAGTCTTTTGAAACAAATTTGTTTCGGTGCCTGAGATTTAGAATTTATGCTCAAAATCCTCATTGACTTTTCAGATGTTGTCGAAGGTATTCATTTTTTACATGTAAGGTAGAATCTTTTTGTGTTTAGGTTTTAAATGAACCCTTTATCACAATGTTACTTGAAAACATTTGCCTATTTATGGCGAAAAAAAGAAAGTGATGCCAAATGTTTTTTTTTCCAATTTCGAATTATGGCATAAGGACTATGGAAAATATTGTCATGATGATCTATCACCAACACTCACAACTTAAAACAAGACCTAAAATTTCTGACAAAAGAAACAGGGATGATGGACATCCCTACCCCCAAAAAGGCAATTTAATCCAAAAAATA
>JAAGOF010000088.1:768551-785151 GCA_010645155.1 Tigriopus japonicus | reverse complement strand
CGCATGATGGCATAATACATATGGAATACATTGTCAGGGTGAGCCATCAGCAACACTCACAACTTAAAACAAGATCAAAAATTTCTGACAAAAGGAACGGGAATTATGGATATTCATACCCCCAAAAAGGCATTTTCATAAAAAAAGTGACCATAACAAGCTAAGATCTTTTTCCCTCTTTTGCGCCCTCTTTGTCAAACTTATATCCCTATGTGGCAACCCTGATTTGACGTTGTTAGAACAACCCTGAAGGATTATTTTCTTCTCTTGTTCTTTTCCCATTCACCACCCTAGAAGGTCGTGGGTAATCTGTTGGTTTTCAATCAAAAGTCAAGAAGATTGGCGAGGAAGTGGCGTGAGAAGTCTGTTGCTTCAACTTTCATTTTTTTGCCAGTCTTGCTCATCTTAAATTGAACTCGGACTGAAAGCGCCGATGGATTCGCATTTGTAATCTAATTTTATCGATGAATCCAGCATCCTCATGCTGAACTCAATAAACGCACATATAGAGTCCATCTGAAGGTTGATGATCCACTTTTCAAAGGAACTTCTCTTCATGTCTCTCTTTCGCCTCTTTCACCACGTGAAGAGAGAAAGAGTGTATATATGTGTTTATGCGTGTCCGGGAGGATCCTCTCCTCTCGCAATTTGAGTCCCCCGAGATTCATTCATGAGATCCACCAACACGAAATTCTGGTGGCGAATTAATGCCAAAAAGAGGTCCACAAAAATGGGCGCCATCTTGTCGATTTCGAAGTCATTAGGACCTATGACCAGGATATTGGCACCTTTCAGGTCCCCCTTCACTCAGTTCTGGTTGGAAAGATTCATATGGATATACACAAACCCAAGTGTTCCACGAAATATTCCACTCCAAAAGTAGTATACGAAAAAGCTGATCTGCGTTGTCAAGCTCTTGTGACGTATTTATTGTAATCAGTGGACTAATGATAGCGAGGTTATTGGATTGACCCTTGAAATAGTCTTTAAACATCTGACAAGCTAACTAAAAGCGAAGCTAACGAGGAACACGGAAAAGTTTCAAGAAGCTCCCCAAACTTTTTTTGCCCCTCTTCCTTCACTTTTTGCCAGCGCCTCCATTTCTTCAACAATTGGGGGATGTTTGGGTTGTTTTGAGTAAAGTTTATGGGCGGAACAAAACGCAAGCACCCAAAACTATGTACGTACATCTTGTTTGACCTTCATTCTTGGGCTCCAAATGCATTTTTAATTCGACTCTCTCCTCTGTGAAATGTTCATACTTGGGTCCAAGTTCTGAATAATCCATATGAAATGACGGTAGGTAGGTAGGCACCTCTTTTTGGCGTCAACCTCATCAATTAGAGTATGAGTTGCTTTCCTCGTCAGTTTGCTTGTAATGCGGAGTCACACTTTTAGCAAACAAGTTCTGCCTCGAAGCGAATTAAAATGCCGAGGAGTGGCCATTATAATGTGGAAATGTCATGTCAGCCAATACTTTTTTCACTCCGGCTTTCCGGTGGAGACAGATCTCGAGAATATTTTATCATTACCAACCACCTGAAAACATGCATCCAAAGAATCCAGTCATTCTTAATCAATCCTCATTAATAAACAGTAGTTGCACAAGGATGTGGATGTTCGGAAAACTAGGATAACATATGCTTAGATGCGTTCAGAATCCAGAAGCAATATCAAAATACGAAATGTTATGATCAGAGGATACACTCTCTTGGCCTTCATTTTAGCATATTTTATTTGGAGAAAAGAACTGACTAATCTGCATTGGCATTCGATAGGTTCAATGGTTCTTTAACACATTTTGCATAAAATGGAACATCCGTCCAATTGCTTGAAAACAGCCTAGGTAAAACACAAGGCAGATTGGACATTTCGACTTACAGGGTAGTCCATAATTAACGTCCCCAAGACTTTAGCACTAATCTATGTCAAAACAAGGTGTCAAAGCGACTTTTTGGTTTAATAACAAGAAATTTAGGTGTCTGCCCAACACTGATTGTTTTATCCAAGCAGTTTTGTCTTTTTGGGGCTATGTAATGTGCTGTCAAAGCTTGGATGATTTTTCAGAAGTTAGCGTGCATAATTTGTGGAGAAGAGCCTCCACTGGACACAAAATCATAGTTTCTAAACAAATCAATCAATTTCATTAAAACTTTCAGTGAGATTACCTAAAAATGTTTCCTTTAACAGGTATACCTTCAATATTAGTGCGCCGTCATTGTGTTTCGAGTAAGTATTGGCATGGGACACTAAATACGGATGACCCTGTATAAAGGCAACGATTTGCACTAGTTTTCAGTGTGTTAGTCTTCTCTCACATCAACGCAAAATTAATAATTAACATTTCCAGTTCATGACGTCTCGAAAACAAGGTCAATTAGCCATCTAGCTTTTCATTTCTCTATATGCTATTTTACTTGGGTGGGTGGGTGACGTTTAAAATAAGCCGTCATGCTTTGCGTTTTGGCGGGAACTTTAAACGTGCTCTTTTTCTTCTGCTTTTGTGTCGAGTTCGTGTTTCTTTCCTTGAGAACGCAAACGAGGACAGAAACGAGTAAATATTAGATAGGCATTCCTTCAGTTGTCCCAGAGAGAGTAATGGGATTTTTAAAGGATGGGACAGGGAACGAGCAAGGATATGTCATGTTAAGAGCTCATAGCATGGTGGAATGGAATTCTAAATGACAGCTTTGAAGCGTCCAAATGTTGGCATGTTTTTTCCACTTGTGGTACATGGAAATCGTTTGTACTCGGCAAACTTCCGTTAACATTGAGGGTATGGTTCTTAACAATATTTGAGTTTGGAGAGAGAACTCTTCTTGGAATATAATGGTAGAATTCCACTCATTTCCATCCCACGTAATCGAGCCAATTGTTCTTCAAAAGCCTTTGATAACAAACAAACTCAAAATTACCTCACACAATAACAGGAAACAAGACTAGCGATTTTATTGCGCGAGTGCTTGTATGTATGATTTTTGGCAATGTGCGTGTAATTTGGCTTAAAAATATGAGCTCCTACCTTGAAAGGTAAGGCTCTTACCTCGCTCATTCTGACAAATGACTGTTTTCTTTCTCTATTTGGTGGTAACTTCTTGGTCCTGATTAATGATCAGGGATTAAATCCTTGGTTTTCTAGTTTGGGTTGGACAAGCTGGATTAGGTCCTGAGGATGAGCAGGGTTCTTTAAGACATGCTGTTACATTTGATAGTGTAATTCACTCCTTCAACCAATTCCAAAAGACATTGATTTGACCTCAAATTATACCCCTAGTGGACCATGCATTGCTGCTTCGATGTGTAAATCAGTGTTGTTGGCAACCCTGATGTTGGCTTGCTATGGTGCAAGGGTGAAGCATCTTCTAGTGAGATTAATGAGCAAATAAGGTACCCATTTGAGACTAGCTTGAAATTTTTGTCCATCTAGAACTTTTCTAGGTTGCCAAAGCCACCTGAGCTTGGTACAGTAGTTGAGTGGCAATCTTGAAAGTACAACAAAAAAGAGCACCAATAGCGCTCTTAATCACAAATAAAAGCCAAATATGACTGGAAGCGAAGCTTTTGATTTGATGAATGGTGGCATGCTAAGGGATAGACTTGCCAACCTACCCACACACCCACCCACCTAGAGTCTTGGGCCTCCAAAGAAGTAAATAAATGATGATGGCCCTGCACTAATGTTGTTTTGGTTTACCTCTCCTTTGGAGATGGATCAATGTGTGCCATTGTTCCACAAATTTCTTTCCGCCTCCAATCGGAGGGCGGATATCTTTTTCATATCTGCCGTGTCCTCGACCTCCTTTCATGGCGATTGTTCAGTTATTTCTCGAGAAAAAGTCATTTCCAATTTTATGGCCCTGAAGATGCAATTGGAAGGTGCAGGACAATAAAAAAATCACCATTCCAAGGACTTCTGGATATTATAATCACACCTCGAAGGAAGCCTTTTCTTCCTCTTTCTTGTTCCTCTCTTTTTCTTTCAATCATTTTGTTCCAACTTGTTCCGAGATGGTCGTCGAGATTGCGCTTTTAGTGTTGTTCCCTGGTGGAAAATCTGGCCTGGAAGCTGGAAAATTATTAGCTTCAACCTTGTGTGTACTACTCCTCCCACATCTGACAAAAAGTGTGCACCACCCGTTCCAAGAACATGCTCAATGCTGGAGCATACCATGCCTTGGGTCAAAATCTTGGCACTCTTCGTTGTCTATGGAACAACACCATCAGAAACCCATGAAGACGAGGCCAAGGTGCTGCCAAAACGATCATTCCAACCGTTCGAGTAGTTTTACCCTGTTCCACGGTAAACTTTCGGGCGGCTATTTACTGGGTTCCTGCAACAGTATGGACCATGACTTCCTTGAGGAGCAGCCAAAGTCGAACACGAAACAACTAGGGTAGGGAAAGAGAGAGAGTAGTCCTTCCTTCTCGACTTCTTCTCACCCGGAGATCCATAAATAAAAAAAGGGTAGCTACCAGTAAACTTCTACTTCCACTACGTATACAGCCACTGCACAACTTCTCCTATTAGAACCACCAGCTCAGTTCTGCGCTCGGTGGAACCAAGTGAAGTCGTTGGTTCCAAGCGTGCTCCTGCTCTTTCTCCTTTGTCCCCGCTCTCTGCCCTTATCTGGGACATTAGCAAGCAATTGAATTTGCAATGGCATAGATCTTAATTTCAGAAATGACAATGGGAGAAAAAGTTAAACCATGGCACATATTCTATACTGAGTAGACATACCGTACGCTCCACTCCTCGGGAATGGGATCTCGCCTTCACATGGATATACTACTACGTATTCTGCAAATGTATATTTGGGAAATTTGTTGTGCACTCGATATTCCCTAAGCGTGTTGTTTGCACAGTAAAACGACGCTTCTATGTACAGTTTTCTCTCTGGTTCCCGTTTCATCGCCCTATTTTGAGATACAGCCGGACCCGAAAGTTCGCGTATTTGTCTCTCTTTCTCCATCCAACTCCAGTTTTAAAGAGACAACGTGACCTGACTCGGAAGACCCCAAGCAAGCGGGGATCAACGCAGTAAACTGATATTTAAAATTCTTGAGCCAACATTCCACAACGAGGCACGAGTCCATTGGGTAGACCCAAATATCCCATACAAAACCTTAAAACGACAAAAGAGAGGAAGGGAAACAATATGGATCCCTCGCCCATCTCGTCCATCAGGCCTTCGTGGCCTGTTGAAGTGCCTACTACTGCCTTGTCGGGCGGTGGATGGAAGTGGGATCAGAATGGGTGACCACTTTGGGTCCCATTTAGCGAGATGGACCAACTGGGTTCTACGGGAGTCTTTTTGTCGGGCCAAAAGCCATGAGAGGATGACGAGACTAAAATGGAAGTGGTTTGGAAAATTAGGCAAGCGGGGTTTCCTATGCATTGTACATAGTACAGTTCGTCAAGGAACCACCCAAGTAATGGAATCCAAGTACGAACGAATACTTTGCGAAACCTCCATAATTCCTACCAATGTGATGAATGTTGAAATTGGGGACCTCTCTTTGGTGGCGATGTAATCATAAACTTTCCGCCCCTTTTTTGATTCGCTCAGGTAAACTTTTTTTTGATTAAATCCATCCCTTGAACTTGGCAAGTGCTGTCTTGAGGGAGCCAGATAACCCAATTTCACAGAAGCACTCGTATTTTCCCCCAATGAATTCGCCTGCCACTTTTCATTAGGCCGAGGTATTTAGTTTTTTGTTCCCTCTTCCGTATATGGTACGTTACACATATAAACTCATACATGCCTTGGAACATACCCACCTACGTACGAACATACAACATACAGACTCGCAACTGTGGGCTACGATGATTGCGAGCCTGGCCGAGATTCACAAAGTGTCCTTTGCCATGCGAAGAGGCGACACAGCTCGTTTTGGCCATTTCTTGGTCCTCTTTTTAATGGCACCACGTTTTTATCCGAGAAAATCTCTCTCAATGAGTGCTCGAGCTTTTCATTTATGGATTTTAAAGCTCTCTCTCTCTTTCCCTCCCTCTGTGTCTCGGCTCTCTGGGGGATTTTTAGGCTGCTTTGAGTATCTTGAACTTTTTTGAGATGGTTGAATAACTCGGTTATAAAAATGAGAGAACGCAACGTGTAAACCCCGCGTAAATATAAATGTCCGTGTTGGATGGGTACATAAAAAAAGAGAGTAGTGACAATGCGAACGAGCATCCTTTTGTCATATCTTTTCGTCGCTCTCATTGAAGGCCTTTCAAGCTTGAACAAAACAAAACCTGCGAGAGATGACAAGAAGAACAAGAATTTGGTCCTTGTTTCTTTTTTTTGGGGGGGGAGCTTTTGTTTATAAGGCACAATCCCATTATATGGCTCGAATGTCTTCCTCTCGGAGCTGGATAAAAATGCTTTTGAGATCACCATTCAGGTCCTAATTGGACACACCAAGGCCGACAAATGAGATTCGTCACAATAACCGATAAGTTTCGGTTCTAATCAAGTCGCTAAAGTCATCGCCTGCTGGTCTGCTTTTTCATTTGTTTTGACCACATTTTCAAGCTTTGGCTTGAGATTCAGGTTATTTTGTCAACTTTGGCTGTAAATTTGATTTCCGTCGGATTCCGGGAAACCCCCCAAGGGCTTGTCTTGAAAAAAGGATTCCAATAAAATGAAAAGGCACTTGTGTCGCCATGAGTTAAGCCGAAAAGTACTGTCCTCTGAGAATCTGTCTGAAAGTGAGTCCGTGAAAGATAGGAAAGGCCAAGAGCAACCTTCAGACTACTCGGAGTCGTTCCATGTGGGTATTTTCCCTGCTCTCTTGGAACGATGTTTATTTTTCTATTTGATCTCTTGGCAGAGACGTCAAGCTTCATTTCAATGCTTTTCAACCATTCCACCCTACCTTGTTCCAACTTTCCATTTGGATCGCAGATGATCCATACAACTTCAAGGGGCAAGATAAAAGTGGAATTATGGGGGATCACCTCTTCAATGAGTTGTGCCATATTATGCACTCTAAATGCTCATCTTCCATCGGCGATAAGGTTTCTCACCTAGTACAGATGGCCAATTCAGATAGTAAGACATTCGCTTGCTTTCAAGTCTAAGGTCACTGCCAAAAAGAGAAGATTGCGCTTTGATAAAATGAGCTCGTTCTAAGAGGATTACGCCCATAAGACTCAAAAATGAAACTTATTTAACGCCTAAATGAACGTGTCTGACTTAGTGAATTTCTGAAGCTCTCCAAAATCTCAATAGTTCCTTTCACATAAAAAAAAATGGAGGGTTGTTTTTTCTTAATTTTCGAACAGTGTTCGTAAGGCGTCCCCAAGAATCCAATTGTTCCGATTTTTTCCTCCGTCACTCGGCTGATGCTAATTTGAAGGCAGGTAGAACGACGTTTCCCGGCATTTCCACTTCCAACGCTTCCAGCATGTCAGGAAACATACAGACGGAGAGACATCTAAATTGAGTTCCATCGCAATTACCCAGAAATTAGAACAGCCCGGTCCACATTGAGAAGACACGAAGAGTCGAAAAAGCCCACTCTTTTCTGCTTCCATGATCAAGAATTGAGCCGAAATGCATCGCAGTTTTCATGAGGCCATTTAGTTTGTCCTCGGGAGGTCCAAAATTAACTTTTTTCCTCGAGAAAATGACACACTCAGGGAGTGGATTAATCACGTGAATATCCCAGAGCTTCGTCCGTCATTGGCAATATCAGAGAAATAGCTTGTTCCCGTTCCCTCCTCTCCAATTTCATGGATGAAACAGGTTGGTTTATCGTTGCGGTTCAGGGTGCCCAACTCGGCACCTGCAGCTCTATGACAGAGAGTTATGAATTGCGAATGCATCGCCAAAATGCACTTTAGACGAAACCATGTGGCGGTTGCGAGTTGTTGCTGATGGTGCAGTGGTCGCCAAAAATAAATGGTTTACTGGTGTCGTGGATGACACTTTCTGGTAGTGTTAGATTTAATTACACCATTGAAAAGGCCGAGATATTCTTTCGAGTTCAGCTTCTCGCGTTTTCCTTTCCGGGCACAACTTTTTGAAGCTTAAAGAATCGCCCTTTTATGGCAACCAAGGGGTGGAACTAGCAATAGGTAACATGGGGCTGGAACTGGAAATGCACATCCAGGGAACAATTGGTGCATTTTCCTGGGCTCTTTCGCGACGCTCTTTCTCTCTCCTTCTCTTTGTGGAAATGCAACAAAATATTTACTTTAATGCCATGTCACAGCCTCCTCTAAAAACGAGATGATCCATGTGCCAACTGCTCAGAAATTTCTTGATAAGTTGCCATTTCTAAATGAACCTACCCTGCCCCGCTCAAATATGGCTCCAGATTGTGTGTGTCGACTTCTAATTTGCGCCCATTTTGTTCCTCGTTTTTCTTCCCCTATTTCACCGAAAGAGAAAAGAAACCACGGAAGAAATTAAATTTTCCTTTTGATTTATTTTCAGAAAAGCTCAGCCTAGTCCCTTCCTCTTTTATTTCTTCTTTTTGCCTCCTTTTTTCTTTTGCCTTCTTGAGTAAGCTTTAAAGACCAATGGACTCTCTGAGGATCGTGGCAGTGCACTTTCTTGAGGACTCTGGTGTGATCCATGCCCAGGAAATGGAAGTTTTTGCCAAAGAAATCTAGTCTCTAGTTTATTTTGGTGAACGTGTCTGAGTATCATCTTCCATCCCTAATATGCATTAATTTCCGACTTCTTACTCTACCTTATCCCAGAGACGCCATATTACGTCCTCGAATCGATTAAAAACAAATGAAATGGTATACAAGGACTGTGGTACCCACAAATAACCCGAGTCTCTTGTCCAGACCCCAAGAGTGAGGCCAGAGTTGAGTATGACTTGGTCACGTGCTTTGAACGTGCCTTGACTTTTCGGGAGTGGGGGAAAAGAAGCTCAGAGGTCGAAATTACGAAGGGGCTCGGCACCACTGCCCAAGCTTTCAACTGGCTTCGACTGGCTCTCTTCATTAGTGCCTATTGGCGGATAAATGGCAGGTTTTTTAGCCTCCTCACAAATATCTCGGACACCTCTAATTGAAATTAGGAGCATCTTCCGTTTCTATTGCGAAATAGCAAAGCAGAAAGAGTTAGCACTCATTTTTGACTCTAAGCGTCTAAAGTTGAGCCTCTATTTTTTTAATGCATTGGCAAAGCTTACAAGCTTTAAACGTAACACGTGTATCCCCAAGGACAATACAATGAATCTTGGATGTGGAACCGGTTGTCTGACAGAAGAAAAAGCTAGTGTGACCAGGAGAGTTGGGGCGAAGACATGAAGATAAGGAGAGTGGAGTGGAAACTAAACAGCTGACAAGAGCTCCCCGAGGAACTCGGCAGCTGACCTGTCTTTGACCCGCCCCCTTGAACACCTTATTCCTTGAATCTCTGTTTCCTTAAACAATCCATCCTGAAACGACCCTTGTTGACTGATCTCAAATGACCTCGTCGCAATATTTCGCATTCTGTAAGGATGGGAACGGTTTTTTTCAGCTCCTACCAATCTTGTTATTTTAGGTGGTGTTCAAAAATGAGAGGGACTTTTGGCGTCTCTCTCTGCCAGATCTTGGCCTTCCTGGTGGCGCAGACCCTTGGAAAAAGTAAGTACAGCTCCGATTACTATCTCCCATTGCGATCATAACCAAGTTTTTCCACCGTTTATGGCACCTCATTGAAGCCTCAAGCACTCCTTCAGCTTCTTACCCTCTCAATGACACTCATCAAAATCGCAAAATCTCCCTCGGTAAACCAAATCCTCACTGGGTAGACGGCGATGCCATTTGAGGTCCATATTTTCTTGAAATCCCTCCCAAGCCATGAAAAATGGATCCATTTTCAAGCTCGTTACACAAGCTCCAGCAGACGGTCGCTGGTACTTTTCTTTCTTGGGCTGTCAAATTGTAGTCCCATAAAGCAAAACACCCTCCGAATTCCTGCTACGGTTGGACTGAATTCGCTTCATTCATAACCTCCGTCATGCAGTTCATAAACTATTTACATTGTGGACTCGAAATTTGAGGAGGATCACTAGGAACAGACAACAGTAGGGGTTGCTTGGGTTAAATCTGCAAAGGAACGTAGCAAGGGGAAGAGAGAGGACTACTGTGGATTTATGCCAGATCTCCCTCCTCATTCCATACTTGCTTGTTTCCTTTCCTTCCACATTCCAACTGGCCCAGGCAGTGGGAGGGATAAAGCAAAACGAGGGAACAGGGGAAGGAATTCGCTATTATCTCGTACCAAGGCCTCGTCGATCCTGCTCGGGGGTCCTGGATGCTCCATGCTCCACTTGATGTTGCTTCATCTCTCCCTCCCAGGTTTTTTGAGGTGTGTCTGTATAGTTTCATATACCTTAAAATTCCAGAGTTGAGCTCAGCTCTGAAGCTTCAAGCTTGAAACACCAATAATTCATCTAGCTAAGCTTCCCCTTGATGCCAAAAGACGTATGCCGTTGATCAGATTAATTGAGACGGATCCGGTTGATTAGTTCCAATGTTCCCACGACTGGAATTAGTGGTTTGAGTAGTTTTTAGCGCGGCCACGCACAATGTCTGGCCTATTTGGGTTATGGCGGTGGCTCGAATTTGATTTATCTTCAGATCTGTTGCCTGCATAATCATGGAAGCTCAACTCAGTCCTCCGATTCACGGAAGATATGTAGTATGTGTGTATGCATATGCTATCTACCACATGGATCACAGATGGCTACACTGCCACCGAACCATCTCCTGTAAGCTGTTCCCCAATCTTGTAGTTTTCAAAGTTCTGACTTCGTGAGGGTCGGTTTCATTCAGAGCTGACAGCCAGAAGTAATATACCTGAAATTGGCATGACGACTCAAATGAATGGAAGAGGCTTCTACATTACTTGCGACATGCAGCGTGAGTGAGAGGTGGAGAGACTGATTCAATTTCATATTCAAAAGTTGAGGATTGAGTCTGGCAAATGTAGGATTCGTTCCAGCCACAAAGTTATCGACAAGATTCTCGCCACCAAGTCATCTGCAGACAGTGACTACGACCTAATGCTCTCTAGACGACTGGCTTGAAGGCTTTGTTGGTGTCGGAAGAAACGCAAGTATCCCGAAAACCTATTCGAATGACGAGGACCGAGTGAGGACTTAAGACTCTCGTTTTCCGTGTCCTTTTTATGGAATTAGAATAGCGTTAATGTGGTTTTGAAATGAGACGGTGGCCTCCTGGGGAGGGTGGAAAGCTTCTTGCGCTGTCTAGTTCCCTCTTGGTGAGAATATGCATGACAAAGAGTGAGAACCAACTGGATGGAAGGAGCGAGTATTTCTTTGACTCTGGAGGACTCTTAGTTTTTGTTTGAGAGTCTTTCTTTTAAATTGGCATTGGGGTTTTCTCTCTTCATGCGTCTTTGAAGTCGGGTTTCCCCAAGGGGAAATGGGAGAAGTTTGCTTTTTGCATCAAATTTCTACAGAAATGAAAAAAGACGTCTTATTGTATATACCATGTACTCAATGCTCCCAACATGTGGCCTCACATGGAATATTTCATCCATACACAACATGAGAGCCAAAAGTTACCTTGCCGAAATGAAAATTGGCTCGATTGGAGAAGGTACCACTGCGTCTTTTTTTTCTCAATGTTCTTAGTATTATTATTATCATTAATATGGCTTGCAAGGATTTGTTCGAGGCTGCAATTTTCGTATGTATATGAGTCCAATTTTCCCATCAGCCACGCCTTACCAAAGAACTTTGAAGCGTATGAATATTTGATTATGCAATTTGCTCTCGCAACCAAATGTTGGCTGCACTTGCCACGATTGAAGCCGCAAAATAAACGCTCTGGACAACCACTCTTTCTAACAAGTCTCAACTAATAAATAAAAACTTGTCAGACTCGCTGCTTGGTGCCGAAACTTCAAATCACGACGATCGAGGTTTGAAATCGGGGTCGCAAATGTCAGGCCCCTCTGACCTGATCATTTAGACTTGGCTCTTTAACTGAACGTCAACTTGATTTCAAAGTTTAGAGCCTAGTATCGAATTTGAACAAAGTCGAAGTAGTTGCAACCCTTTGTCGAAAGAAGATCGACTGACGTTAGAAGTATTCATCTGATCTTCCAGTTGTTGGATTTTTGGTCCTAGGCGTCGTTTGGATCCACTTTGTCTGATCCCCATGACAATTCTCTTAGAGCCTGGTGCCAGAACCCGTTTCTTCTCTAGCCTCACAAATGAAGACAAATTGCGGTTGCATGAATATGTTGAGCCTTACGGGAGCGACAATCAGATCTACCACATTTCAGGGGATTTTCACACGCCAAGTGAGACCCAGCCAACCAGTAGGCTACGCTTCCGCCAAGTGGCACCACCAACCCTGGCCAAAAAAATCTAGCCACTTGTTATTGGATCTTGGCCAATCTCCCTAATCAAGTTGGTTTGGCTCTTTCACTTCCGAAATAAGCAATGTTTAAGAAAGTGCTCCTTTTTGCTGCCAATGGCGTAGGCTCCAATTCTGAATCCTCTTGTATTGGCGCTTCCCCCACGTGTACGTATCCTTCTTGGCTTGTTTGCATGGCTAAAGCACAATGATGATTGATGACTTCACGGGCTTGATTCTCTTCCACCATACCATAATCCAAAACGGGGCATTGTGGGCAGATCATCCACTCAGTTAGCTTCATTCTCCCCTTTCGTTAGCCAAAATCATGACAAGGCATGAATAGAACTATCTAGCCTTGCTAGTAGATCTATGCTTTTCCTCCTCCTTCTCGCTAAAGGAGAGGAGGAGTCCTCCCTAAGGGTTTTAGCAAGGGAATGGGTGTTCCAGAAGTCAGGTGAGGCCCCTATGATTTGTTCCGACACTGTACAAGTGGTATTACATACTTGGCACACTTACGAACGCTTGCCAAGTTGGAGAGAAATGTTGGGAAGGAAAGAGTTTGAAGTAAAGAAAAATTGGCGCTGATTAAAGGTTGGGCGGGTGGGTAGCAGGTGCGTCGAATGATTGGCACTCTTCCTGCAACGTGACCCAAATCTGGAACACCACACTGGTTAATATAAGCGATTCGGGCTCCATGATTGATGCTGTCTCTTGAACATTTGAAGATGATGAATGGACGGATCAATACCTCCAGGCACTTTACAAGTGTTTTAAGTAATTGGATGTCTGACAGTGTGAAAGCTGGCGCCTCTTGTCGTATTTAGAAGATCCTCGATTACATTGTATTCATTAGAAAGGTCCCTCAGGTTTTGGCTTCCCGTCTCAAGGAAAATTTTTGTTGGAATAGAGAGAAGCTCATCAAGTGACAAGTTCCACTTCCAAAAGATTGAGTGCTGGAGGAAATCCTTCGATATTCTATGGTACATCTGCAAATACGCATGGATTAATATTTCATTAGTTCTGGCAGATGACTGGATAGATACATACATACATGTGTATACAGGCAAGACGGAGATTTTCCTGGGAAGAGAAATGCATCGACATTACCCGTCTGCCATTCGCTATTTGTAAGGAAATGAAGCCATTTCGTGGCACTAGAGAGAAGGAGAGAGCCCTTCTTTTTCCTTTTGTTACCCGCCCCCTCTCTCTAAATGGGAACAATGTCAAGACTATTTGGCCCATTAGTCGAGTCTAAATGGGGGTTTGCTTTTAAGCCTTTAGTTTCAAAGCTCTTTTGACAATGGACCGGACTAAATAAAAGTAAAAACAAAAGCTGCCTGTGCCTAGCTTTTATTGGTTTCACCTTCTGGTCCTCGTTCAATGGCTTCCTTCTTCCTTCATTCTATTTTCAAATCTCAAACCCCTGCTGACAATTGGAATAACCCTGTCGTTTGATTTTCTCACACAATGCTAATCAAAACCACACCAGGGCGACCTTGGAATTTTTGTCCATTTTTGTGACAAAAATTCAAACATGTATGCCCTTGGTCGTTTTTGTTTTCATAGCCAAGTTTTGTCTGGAACGAGCCATCAATAGAGTGAGGCCGTCCAATTTTGACTTGCATATTCCCTAACAATGGATGGGCTGTTTGCAGAGACTGTCATGAGCAGGTGTGAGGATGGATGGATCTTCATGGCCTGGAGGGAAATCACATTGATGTGCCACTGATCCACAAACAGGATTATGCAGGACACTCTTCTTCTTTCTCATTGAAGGAGTGGAACATTGAGAAAGAAAGGCACTGACGACTGAAACAACACCAACAAGAACGACCAATGCATGTTAATCACAAAACAGGGGGTGCAAGTTTACTTGTAATGCTTTGACTTGCAGTCCAGCTAATCTATTCCCTTAGTTAACTTGTCAAAGCATTGCAGCCATGCAAGTGCATGGTCATAAACACCATGCTGGCCGTCCCATTCATCAACTTTGGTTGGGAACGTGTACTACTTCTTGCCAGCCATAGTACGCTGAGGTTTTAAGAGCCATTTTGATTCCAAATTGGTCTTTGCGACGGACGGAATGTTGTAAAAAGCCATGGATTCTTGCAGGATTTTTCCGATCTTGAAGCGACAATATGGTACGAACTTTGTAGATAGACCGGCTCATGAGAAAGTGAGCAAAGCCCATTATCCACTCAGTGGTAAGAGATGTCGTTGTTCCGTCTAAAGTGCAATGTGCCATTTGATGGATATCAGTATCCTCCATATTGGCAACAACATGTTCGGTATATGCCATGTCTGAGAGCCCCTTGGAACACACTGAGTGAAATGCCTCTGAACCCAGCGTTTAGCTCAACTACCACAGTAGAACTCATTCCCCTTAGGAACTGTAAATAATGTCTAATGAGAGTTGGAATGAAAGACGGCAATTATTAGCCACAAAAGAGGCGCATTAGGATGTGCCCTTGGCGAATGGAACCAACTCATCTCAGTGTCGAGGAGTGGAGTCAGGATTTTTGGTGCGGTCCGTCTCCCAAGAGTACGACTGGATACCAATACCCTCATGATGTTTTGCCGATTCTCCCCCACTTTCATACTTGTCACACCAACTGTCACAGATCTATGGACACTCCAGCTGTTCCCGATCACATCAGACATCAGGATAACCAAGTTAAGGCAAACGCTCAGACGACATGTTCCTCGGTCTCAATGCTTCTCTATTTAGTTGTGGCACTTGGTCACCCTGTGTACAATACGGAAATCTAATTTGCTCTTTGTAGAGAGAGCGAGCAAACTTCCAGAGGCAACTTCTGACATCACTAGCCAACTTGCCTGAAGAATAACCAAGCGATAAAACCCAAAGGAGATGGCATCAAATTGGCAACCGTGTTATAACGTTCTTATATCTGAGCCTTTATTGTATTCTTTGTCTTTTCATAAACAATAATTCAACAAGATTTTTTTTCCTTTCTCTATAAAAGACAAGAATTTTTGCCATGAGCCCTCAGAAATGTGTCCTTGTCAGGAATTGTTTGACTTTCAATTAGACAAAGTACTTCGTTCAAAGCAATGCAATAACTAGTTTGTCGGGAGAATGGCCACCCTAGAAAGAACCTTTAATAGTTTATAGACGTTTCAGTTTTCCAGACTTTTGGTCAATCTCGAAAGGGTTAAATCATTCTTCAGGTCCAAATGCTTTAGAAGTCTTAAGAAAGAGGAAATAATTTCTGAATCGGACAAAGCGTAAACAGTGGGAAGACGAAAGCTTGGAACGAGTTCTCGTCACGCCATTCTCCGTTTAGTTTTGCATTTCTCTCAACGATTGGCTCGATATTTTCCCACCAAATCAGTGTCCTCCAGATCCCGTGCAAACTTCACCCAACGCACCTAATGGAATACAACGCACTCCGAGTTCCATCCCAAAGACCTTGTTCCAAAATGATACCTTCTTTGGAGATCGTCCGGTTTCTCAGTTCCAAGACGACGGACGATGTTCCCATGGCCTTGTTTTTCTCTCCCGGTCTTTCCGACCAGCCTTCTTTCCTTTCTCTTTTTTATAGCTGTTTTCTCGTGGCTCCATGGTGGGATGAAGTTGCATAATTGATGGAATTCCGATATTAAATGTCAGGTATCGGCAATGGTTCATGGTACAGACAAGCTCGACGAGTGCCATTTCTTTCACGGAATTCACAATCCAACAGCTCGCTCAAGTGCTGGTTTTGGAGAGAAAATAGAAATAAAAAAAACCGACCTTCCATGTGTATGAATTGTTAATTCTTTTTCTCGAACAAGACAACAATAAGCTCTTTGATGAGCTATTTGCATGTTGTTCCACCGAGTGCGCGTTTGTGTGTTTCCACCACATCCGGGCTGATCAATGGTCCAATCATGTCGGAAACTCGGCAATTGTTTTCACGACCTCCAAAACCAAGGCTTTGTGGGAAGATCAAACGGGCATTGGCCTTTGGCTCCTCCTTCGTGTACAATGTGTTCCATATGTCAGAAGTGTTCCAATTATCATATTCCAAGTAGCGCAATCATACATTTGCCAGTGAGATCTTTTGCTCATTATTTCTCTCTTTCCCGACGTTCTTGGACGAGCAGATGGCCAAGAAAAAAAAGCCAGAAGAAGGATCTTCTTCTTAGGAACACATTCCCCTAAAAAAAAGTGCGAACAAAGATCAAGCGGAATATGTGTCGGAAATGTGCCCACCACTTCCAATACTGCAGTATACATGAATGGACGCAGTCTTG
>JAAGOF010000088.1:628406-768488 GCA_010645155.1 Tigriopus japonicus | reverse complement strand
CAAGTAGCGCAATCATACATTTGCCAGTGAGATCTTTTGCTCATTATTTCTCTCTTTCCCGACGTTCTTGGACCAGCAGATGGCCAAGAAAAAAAGCCAGAAGAAGGATCTTCTTCTTAGGAACACATTCCCCCAAAAAAAGTGCGAACAAAGATCAAGCGGAATATGTGTCGGAAATGTGCCCACCACTTCCAATACTGCAGTATACATGAATGGACGCAGTCTTGTTCCTTCCTCTGTTCCTTCACGCCAAATGGCCTTTTTGCTTACATTTCTCGACTTCTGGGAGATCAACGGAAAGGCCAAGAAGGCGCCCCATTCTTCTTACTCGGTGATGCATACATGAGTTCTGTTGAAGATATCAATTCCACTCACACTCGGCCATATTTCCTCCTGGGTTTTCGTGTTATTTTTCGTGTTTGTGTGTACGCCAATGAGATTTCCAATGTTGACAAAAAGCAATTTCCTCATGACGGTTTCTTCTCTGGCTTGTTCCAATATGTAACCTTCCGCCTATCGAGAGGGAACACGTAATGGGAATCATATTCTGTTCAACCTTGGGATCACTTTAAGTATGCTTCAGTCTCCCGCCCAAGGACCTATTCTTCACTTTTTACGTCATAAGAGCCTTCTTACTCAGGAGTGTTCATTGCACCAAAAGCCATTGATATGACCAGAGCAGATAGCAGTTAATAGCAAGACAAGAAGAAAGACTCCTGAAAAAAGGGCCACAGGGCACATTATCTAAGTATTTTGCATATGTATGAGAAGGAGAGAGGGAAAGTCCCGTCTTCCATAATCCTCCAGATCCGGCGCGTGATCTCCATCTTCTGTTCTCGTTGCCCGAATTCTACGCATACTACATGAGATACTTTCAATGTAGTTGGACTGACTCAAAAGCAGATGCCTGTTCTTCCAGTGTTATTACTCATCTTTTTCAAAGCCCCTTGCCAGCAGAAGACCTGAAACTTCCTTATGATTCATTTTTAAGGGAAGAACCTGGGCTAATAATTAATCTTGAGTTGGCTTTTGTTGGCTTTGAGCTTGCCGTGCAAGGATGGTTTTTGTGTGTTTCCGGAGAAATTAGAAGCCCTTCCAAGTTTGAAGTGGCTAAGAAAATTTTAACCGGGCGCCGCCAGTGTTGGAGAATGCAATTTGATTGATGTAATTCAAACTTTTTCCTGCATTGGCTCCTGTTCTCTCTTTGTTTCTTTCTCTCTCTCTCCCTCTCCCTCGCCCTCTTCTTCTAAGGTTTTTGAAAGGTTCTTTCGCCCTTCTAATATGGCAGGCTTCACTCATCATGTTCCAGAAAAATGGCCGTGGAACTCGAAGGAGAAAATGGCTCGCTCGGCTCTGTTGCATCTTGAGCACTGATCAAAATCCGCCATATTTTGTGCAAATTTCAGGTGGTGAACCATGAATCCGTTTCTTGGGGAAAAAGTTGTAAATATATATGCTTTGCTCTCGTTGAATGTCGAGCAAAACCTTTCGTTCGAAGTACTCCTTACATTAGAGAAGCGCAAATGCTTTTTAAGAACTTGTTCATGCCCTTTTAAGCCTCCATGGTTTTCATCTGCGAGGGGAAAAAGACACTCTACAATCTTGACCCTCAAAGTACATTTTTTCCGAGCGTTGATTAGCGTTCTTCAGTTTTGCAAGATCATTAAAGAGGTGGATCCTTTTTCAATCAGGATGGTCACATGCTTAAGGCTATAACATCAAATTGCTGATATGGGTCTGGGTCTATGGCAAAGTGGGACAATTCTGTCAGTGGGCGTGGAAAGAGTTGCCTTCATCCCTGTTCAAGATGTGTTCCGGACTGGAACAAACAATGCCAAACTTTACGCCAAAACTTTTGATGCCTTGAAATTGAGTTGCTACCTTTTTCCTCTTGACGTAGTCTTCGGTTTGCATTACATACCATATTTTCCACAAATACGTCAAGATCTTTGTGTTCGAACATATTGAACCCCCTGAATCTCGATTGAGAGAAATGGGGCTGGGTTTTTCGTCACAAGTACCACACATATCCAATGCCATTGGAAGTGTCTGAAAGAACCATAAAAGTGTTGCTTCTTGTTCCATTGTTCCACTACTCTCGGTGTGGTCGGTTAGTTCTGCCCCGTTCGTTGGTGGCAAATCGTGGGGCGAACTTCCTTGATCCCTTTAAGTTTGGAACAATCAATCCAAATCTAGCTTGACAAGTGTCCATTTGTTGCTTTGTTGGGGGTCTGGGTTGCTTTTCCTTTGACGGGAAAGCCGTTAAAACCACATGGTTTTAGGAGTGCTCAGGTTTATGGTTCTTGGGAAAAGGAGTGAGACGTCATTTTGGATTTTGTTAACCCAAAAATGGCCGAGGAGGTCGCCTATACCGCTGAGTCATGAATTCATTTAGCTTGAAGCAGATTCATGAATGCAGCAGAGGTGTTCTCTTTCTTTTTGAAGCACTTATGTACCGCATTCTGAAAAGTGGAGGCACACAAACGTCTTTCCAGTTCATTTAGTATTTTGTTGGATCAAGGGAGGAATATGAAAAATGACTTCCATCTTGCCCACAGGGTGCGCCATCTCCGCAAATCGACGAGCGAAGCAAACACAACAACCTGGTTCGTCAGACATCCTTCCAACACTTTGATAGGGAGACCGAGGCTGTCGGCATACTGTTCTTATTTTATGACTACCATGAAATGGAAAGATGTACGCGAGTAAAAAGTTTTTTTTTGTTGTCATTTTATGGCTTTTCCAACCTCTGAGCTAGAACTGTAGACTGGAAAGTAATATTGCAACAAGTAAGCAGAAAAGTCATGGATCGAATTATCCAAGGAATACTTTGGCACCCTTCAAGCCATGACTTTCCAGTATTGGCGAGGATCAAGCTGAAAGAAGCTTCAAAAGATGTTAAGCCCTTTTTGGCCTCTAGCCATACAATCTTCTCGTTTGGAACATATTTGATGATGCCAGGTGTGTGCGTGAAGATGTTTCAAATGGAATGGACCACTGAAGGAAGAAGGATCTTGAAGAGCAGACTGGAAAACGAGTGCGTACTCTCGAAGAGCGGCGAATATTGTGAGGCTGAATAATTTAGCAAGCATTCTTCCCACCACAAGTCGAGACATGGCCATGGAGGGTGGTGGTACGAACCGCTTGCGAGGTGATCCATACACACTCAGTGCCAAAGGTGACCCATTAGTTGGAACCGCCACAAGCTTCCTCCTTTTTTTGACTCGCTCTTTCGCGGCATCCCAATGATGTGGAACGATGGGAATGGGTGTTCAAATTCCACTTTGAGAATCGCTCCCTCCAATAATGGAACTCACACTCACCCCTGAAGGAAAATGTTCCGCATTGTTCCACACATGAACAACCAGCCGTGAATTGGTCCCCATAAATCCTGATAGCCAAGAAGTTACTCAATATCACGCTTGAAACATTCCTCCCCACATCAGACGTTAAGTCGATCCCTCCTACCCTTTTTGCTTTCAAAGTGTTCCAACCCTAGGGAAAATACCACAAACATAAATCCAAATCCCGAGCGGAACAACCACTCATTTGCCGCCACTTTCATTACCTTTCCTCCTCTTCCTTGTGAGATTTCGATCTTCTTCTCGATTTGAAGCAGAAAGTTTATCTTCAGTGGTTCAAAACCTCTAGAGGACTCAATCTCCACAGTGAAGATCGCGAACATATTCCTCATTTGGAACGCTGTCAAACACGCTAACCTTCTTGAAGAATCTAATCTCCCTCCTGATCTGTCGGAAAGAAAATGTTCCTTCTTGAGATATGGAAGTGACAGAGCTGATGTAGTTTGGATTATTCTTGACAGGTATTTCATCCGCGGGGATTGTTCGTTAGACACCCCCATCTAACTCGAAGAAGTACTTCACCAAATACGAAGATCCCCCCTTGGTATTGCGAGTAGTTTGTTGACAAGACTGGACCAGGAGAGGGGATGAATTTAGAGGGGTCAAGAAGACGCCTCCACGGTCTTTCATTCGCGTTTTTGTAGGGACTTTACTTCTCAGAGATCAAGATTGAGAGAAAGGATCTTTTCATAAGGTGTTACGTTGCCCTCTAGGAGAGTGTAAAATTGATTTCCAGACAGCATTGCCAAAGGCACAGATCATTTGGAGTCTGCTCTCTCAAAAGAGAAGGTTCATGCAGTTGATCTTGACCAATGGCGGTCAATCAAGAACCATCGAGATATTGAAAGGAAACCAGTTGTGAGGTAACCTATTTGGTAAACTATAACTTTCCTTCTTCACTGCCATCCAGCTTTTTGTCACAATTGAGTCATTTTTCTGGATTTTTGCACTAATTAAAGAAATCTTTACGAAACTGTTGTCATACGTTTGAATTGTTCTCTAAGAGAGAAACACTTTTTTGGATGCGATTGGTAGAAAATGTGGGATTGCTCGGATTGAATCGTCTGAATTTAGAAGAAACAAAGGTTTGGGGCTTGATTCCTAGGTTTTATGGCAAAGAATGGGGATCCAGATGCTTGAAATGGTGCGTGGTGGCAGTTTTATCTAGCAGCACAGTCAATATTGGGCGTGGTGGAAGTATGTCAAGAATTTGAACATTCAATTTCTGAAGCGGGAAAATTTATGAGACCACGCCAAAGTTCCAAGAAAAGTAACTTGGTCCTTGGAGGTCGTAATATCTTCATCATGAATTTGTATAGCCCTTTTTCAAGTGAAAATATTCAGCCTTAGTATTGCAAATATGAAGAAAAAAAACGACGAGGATTAGTTGTCGGAAATGTGGATGAGGCGACTCGAAAAAAAAGTTCCACTTGTCGGAAAAGTGAGTTCCAAGTGAAAAACTGAAAGGCGAGAAGAGAAGAGAGGAGGGGAGAGACAGAGAAAGAAAGAGAGAGAGAGAGAGAGAGAGGTCCGAACATTTGGAAATGACACCCTTCCCTTGTGGAACCCAAATTGGAGGGGAAAGAAACACCATTGAAGATCCTTGAAAAGCAAACTCTCCGAAGGAATGGAACCGAAATTGGAACAGTGATTCTTGTAACCCGATATTGTCCCATCCCTAATTGATGAACGAGGGTTTTCCCCTCAGTTTGTTCGATTCCCAGCGTGTCTCTGATTAAGGGCAACATATGGTCTGGCCACTTTCCAGACTAATCTCAAATCACCCAATACAAACTCTTATACCAACGAAACGGGTGTTACTGTCTTGTCACTGAGATCACTTGGAAGATCCACAAGATATGTATATTAGACACGAACACTCTTGACTTCTGCTTTCATTATTCCACCCGAACGTGGCAATATTTGTATTCACAAGGCCTTTGTATGTAGAAGCCGGTTGCCCATATGATATTACTATTGATTTATGAGTGGAATGTAATCATACAAGGTGGATAACTTGGGTTATGCATCGCGGATCAGGGTGCTCGTAGTCAGTCATCAATGGTGTGACAATTCCTTCCAGAGTCCCATTACGAATACCTCAAGTCCCCTTCCTCCTCGTCCTCCTTCGTTCACACTAGCTTTCAATCAGACACTATAGAGTTTCTACCCCCATTGAACACCTCCGTGTTACTTGCAAACTTTGACTATGACCCCGAGACCGTAACGGAAATCTCGGATCAAGAACTCCGACGTCTCGGGTTCCCCATTGCTACGGAAGCCACCAACACACGTGGGGTTCCCTCGTACTCTTCCTCAGGTGGAGCTGGCAACCTGGGATACCCCAATAGTGTGCTGGAATCACCATTCATTCACTTTACGTCCCGTAAGTATAGAGAAGATTCCGACCCCTCCGGTCCAATGGAGAAGGTCATGTCCAAACAGTCGCCAAAGCGGTTCAGGAGAGAGGTGCTTGAAGATAAAAGATGACGAACTAAGTTGTGTTCTTCTGATTGCCTTGCAGATCCTCCTGTGATATCGGAAGTTCCCCAAGGACAGAGGATCCGTGCGGGGGGAATTGCCGCCCTTCAGTGCATGGCCACGGGTGATCCGACGCCTCACATAACATGGCAGAAGAACGGGAGCAAAATAATCAGCCAACACTCAAGGTGAATTCCCCACGCTTGGTCTTTTTTTGTGGGTCTAGAACCCCGATATGAAAAGTTCTTCATACAAAAGCATTGTCACTTCATTTCAGATATTTGATCCTTGACTTTCCGGGCGGATCTGTGTTGAGGATCGAGCCTGTTCGTAAAAAAGACACCGACTTTGAATGCGTGGCCGAGAATGGGGTCGGAGATCCGGTTTCCGCCCGGGTGGAGTTGGAAATTTTTGATGGTGAGATCCACATTCATATACATACATGCTTCTTTTTTTCGAAAAGTCTCTCTCCTATTGATGGCACGAGTGTTGACATAAGGTTTATTCGAACGAGTTTGCATAGAAGGCCATTACCCAAACTTGGCCTTCGGGGGAATGGTCACGCAGCGACCAACCTACTACCATCCTGGTCAACAATTTCGCGAGTGTCCTGTTGAAAGAATGGAAAGATTTTTTTTTCTCCGCAAGACCCACTGCTTTGACGATTGTGCATTGAGTACAAGAGGGAACGGAAAGAAGGGCGTCTCGGTACGCAGAGGAGACCAGGAAGGAGTGAAGCACTTCCACAAATTTGCATTCTCCTGGAAAAGTGGAAGAATAAGAGTAACTCTAGTGTAACAAAGTCAGGAGGCTCGAATGGAACGCGAAGGAGGGGAAAAGGCACAAAGGGGACCAAGTAAAAGGGAGGAAGTCGGCAGAAACAAAACTTTTTTCTGCAAGGTTACCATAGAACAGTCCGAATATTTTCACTGCTTCCGCCAAAATGGTCACTTCCTTTCACGTGGATGTCGACAACTTGCACTTATGAGGAGCTATTAATTTCCACTTGTTTTTAGGGATTTCATAGAAGTGAATCTTTGACAATTTTGATGGATGAAGGAGTGAAAATATTCGAACTATCACAAAGGTAGATTCACAGAGAACATTGCGATCCAGTGAAACATGACGAAGGGGAACAATGGAATTTTGATGGAATGATTATTTGGCCTTCATATCCAGATACCCTCGTGGCTCTCTTTTTTTCTTTCTGTCTTGTTCGTCCGAGTTATTCTTTGGAGACCTGAAATTTATATCCCCATCCGTCCCCCCTCCGAGCCAAAGACCAGCAAGTCAACGATTTCATTAACGAAGGCCATTTCCCTCAGGGAGTTGCAATATGGTATTGAAAACTTTGATGATAGAAAAGCTATTTTTATGAGAGACTTTCCAGTTCAGTTTGAGGGGACGGAACGAAATAGGTCGTCTCTCATTCTTGTTGAGCGATGAAAAGCCGTATCACAAAACCGCCAACTCGGTCTTTGCATGAAAAGTTTCTCCCGAGTTGCCAAAAGAACATTGATGTTTCTTCATTTTTAACGCCCAAAAATGGTGAAATTTGGATCGATCTACCCTTTGAGAAGTGTATCTATGCCAGAATAAGGAAGGGGGTGCTGGGATCCATTTTGAAAAGTTCCCGGAAACAAGTCGAGGTGACAGCGAGAAATTTCAGCGAACTTATATCCATTGAGTCTTCAAGAAAGTTGTCACTTGAAGTTTCCCTCTCCCTCTTCGGATTCCGTGACAAACGCAAGATATGGTGTAGAAAGACTCCTTCTCCAATCCATCCCATTGTCCCCAAAGCAAGTTAAATTCTAAATTGTCCCCCTCTATACACCTCATTGCTCCCATTTAATTTAACCAAACACTTCAACTTCTTCGCTTGAGCCAACATGTCATCGGTTCTTCCAGACAAGTCCTTGCCACCTGGATTCCCGCGGATAATCCAGAACCCTTCAATGAAGGTGGAGGAAAAGGGCAGAAATGCCCTACTCGTCTGTCAAGCCACTGGAAATCCCCAGCCCAATATCTATTGGGTCAAGAGTGGGATGCGATTGGAACCCAATCCACGATACACCATCATGGAGCAAGGTAAACTTCGAGGTGAGCAGGTTGATCATCCAATGACCTTTACAACAACAGGGAACGAACCGCTGACTCAGCGTGACCAAGATAGGATTTTTGCTCAGGTTGGATTAGTCAGTCTGACATTCGGACCTACTTGGGTCGGAATTAGTTCACACAAAACAACATTCCAATAAATTGCAAAACACTTAACTCTACAACAGACACTTAGAAATCAAGAATCGAGACTTGATTGTAGAGATCTCGATTTCGAACAACACACAAACACATTTTTGAAGAAAACAATACTCGCCAAAAGCACAGCACACACTAGAAACAAAGTAATTCATCTAGATTCAATACTTTGGGCACAACCAGCAATAAAATAGACAACTTTTATATCTCTGTGTTCGTGCATTTAAACTGAGTGCTGATTTATACCCCAATAAAAAAGCATTCTTCCAACATTAGGCATTGAGAGGTTATGAGCAATGAGCTATATAGTTAATGTTGTTGTATTTGTCGATGACACCCTGTTAACCTTGTCTTTATTTAACTATTTCCGTCGAATCTGCATCTTGACCTTCAAAGGATTTGCCCTTAAAAGCGCCCTCTGGCGATCGAATTTCGCAATTTTCGCTAGTATCCTTGTCCAGGCCTTCATTTCAATGGACCAAACACCCAACGACACGGGTCTCTCATCCATTATTTGCACAGGTCCCTAGTCATGAAATATTCACGCCTCCAGTTGCACGAAAGTGTTTTTCGTGGAACCAAAAATATGATCTTTACAGCCCTAAGTTCGTTTCTGCCATTCGGGGAAGTGTTTTTCAAAGCAACTTTTTAATTGTTTTGTAGCCCCTGCTTTGTTGAATATTTCACCTCCTAGGGACACCATTTTCATGACTCACCCGCATAGAGTATAACATATATACGTAGAGTGGCATGATGATGATGACAGAAAGAACCCGTGCAAATGATCATGATTTTCTGAAAACTTTCTTGACTTTCAACTTTTGGTCTTGCCTTCACTCAGCTCTCAACAAGAAGAAGAGCTCCTAGGAGCAGTAATACTTCTACTACTACTATGTCTATTGCTAGTACTTGGTGCAACTACGTTCACATTCACATGCACATTCAACAAGAATCCAGAAACTTTTTCCATTGTGCCCCGTTGGTTGTCGTCCAAGTTCTTGTCAGAATTTGAAATTTTCAACCACGTTCTAACCAGTTTGTTATGAATGGTGTTTGTGATTTCAGGGTCGCTGCAAATCAAGGACAGCCAAGAAACGGACCAGGGCAAATATGAGTGTGTGGCGGAGAATTCAGTAGGCACAGAATACTCCTATTCAGCGCAACTCTACGTACGAGGTATGTATGACTAGGCAAATGTACGAAAATGGGGTTGCAAACCTTTTTGAAATGGATCATGTGGACCAGACTCTAGGTTGGCGAATAATCTCGTTGTTTGTAAACCCGAGGACATTTATGGTGTCAGTCTCAGAATGACTTTCTGCCCATCAGGGTTCCCACAAGGGCTCACCCTTTGACTCTACTTTCAAAATTTCAAGGTCCAATGCCATAATTGTGCGTAACCCTGAAGGAATTGGAACAACGACGTGAAAGTTTATGGCAGGGTTTAAAATGAAATAAAATGCGTTCTCCTCTGAGAAATGGTTGAAGGAGAGGTAGACGAGTCGTTGCTTTCTTTGGAGCCTACTCCTGAACGCGCCAACGTGTTCTAGGGAACGTCAAAGAACACCCCTTCGTCCCAACCAGGGGCTTTATATTTGCCTATGGCCACTTCTTGTTCAACAAAGGGGCTTCATCACGACTTGTTTGACATGTCATGTCCAAAATTGAACCGCCCAACCCAAATATTATGTAGGACAGACAGAGAAGACAAGTGCTGTTCATGAATCAAGAAACACAATATTATTTTTTTCAAAAGTGAAATGTCCCTCGAATTTCAGTCCGTCGAGTTCCTCCTCAATTCACGATTCCCCCAGAGTCGGAATATGAAGTTATGGTTGGATCAGGAATCAACCTCACTTGTGTGGCTGTGGGCAGTCCCATGCCCCATGTAAAATGGCGCAGAGGCACACAGGTATGAAGCTTTCATGGTAAACTTTAATGCAATATATGTTGAAAGTTATTTTCTTCAATGAAGGACGTGACCCCTGGGGTGACTCCTCCTATCGGCAAGAACGTCCTGCAGTTACACAATATCCAAGAAACGGAAAACTACACTTGTGTAGCTGCTAGTAAATTGGGTATCATCGAAGCCACGACCATAGTCCGGGTTCAAGGTATGTTCCCAAAAGGCAAACTTGCCTCATCATTTTCCCAAGTTGCTCAAATCACTGTCACTTCATTTTCCTATCCTAGCCTTGCCTCGGCCTCCAGGGAACGTCAAGATCTCGGACGTAACTCCAACATCTGTGCGACTCTCGTGGTCATATCCGGGATCGCCCACTGAAGTCCAGTATTATGTGATCCAGTACAAGCCCAAATTGGCAAGTTGGGACTACAAGGAGATCTCCGGTGCCATCACTACGTTCTATGACATCCGTGGTTTGACCCCTTATACTGAGTATGAGTTTGTGGTATTGGCCGTAAATAACGTAGGACGAGGCGACAAATCGATGCCGGTTGTCACCACAACCGGGGAAACAGGTATATTTGAAGGGTGTTTTGTTTTGGATGTGGAAATGAAAGTAAAAGGGTTTTCGATATTATCTAACAAACGTTGTGAATGGTATTTGGGGCTTCATTTTGACTGATTATTAAGGTGATAAATATTAATAAGGGTGGGTATGAGGACGGGAAGCAAATCTAAAATGGTGGTGGACAGGTTTTTTGAGAGGATGCTCTCTGTAAGAGTGCATGGGCATCTATCTGAAAAGTTAATAATAGAATCAAAATTTTCTCCTCCGTGCTCCTTGAAGAGAGAGGTATTTTACTCATGGATGGTCCATCTTGCATAAAAGTGTTGACAATGCTTGACGTAGAATTTTCTCGAGAGAATTGCGAAAGCTTTTTCTGACACTTGAACTACCAATTTTGTATCGCTTGCTCTACTCGTCCTCGCTTTCTTTTTCGAGATTTGGCTTTACATTTGCCTCCAAAGAATAAATGTTATGCCATTCATTGGACGGGAAAACAATTCTCCAATTTGATTTCTCGTTTCTTGCTTGCTTGGATCAGTTGTAATAGCAGATTGACAATTTTGTTCAGCTTTGTTCTTGGTGTGAAGTGCGAATCTTGAGCCTTTTTTAGTAGCTTTGATATTGTGATGAACCGGAATAGAAACTAAAAATCCAACTAATCCTAATGATTTTTTTCTCTCCCTAACCTTCTTTTCCGATATTCCTCAGACGTGGAAAATAACAATAGTAAGTCATAAAAGTTTACAATTGAGCAAACCAAGTCTGTCACTGGGAGCCTTTTTTCTCTTACAGAGCCAGGATCCGCTCCCAGGAACGTTTTGGTCCGGCCTTTGAGCTCATCCACCATGGTCATTCAATGGGACGAGCCTCAAGCACAAAATGGACCAGTCACGGTATGCTCAAAGGAAATCCCTTCCAACATGTCCCTATTGCATCGTCCATTCGTATGTTCTAGGGTTACAAGGTGTATTACACTACCAACCCCGGTTTGTCTTTGTCACAATGGGAATCTCAGTTTGTGGACAACAATAAGCTGACCACAATCTCGGATTTAACGCCACATACAATCTACACGATCAGGGTTGAAGCCTACACGGCCATTGGTCCGGGTCCCCCTTCTGCACCGGTTCAAGTCAAAACTCAACAAGGAGTACCCTCTCAGCCATCAAATTTAAGAGTGTCTGAAGCCAGGGCGACCTCTGTTCGATTGACTTGGGAACAACCAGCGCACTCTGGCGAGAATATCGTGTCCTATGAACTTTATTGGAACGACACCTTCACTCCCGACGTGAGTTTTGAGGGAAGCCGCTCGGCATTTCGACATCCTAGATTATAACCTTTATTACGTTCCAGTTTGAGAACCATCGGACTCTGCCAGTCTCGAAAGAGTATTATCTCGAAGGTTTATATCCCAACACCTTGTATCACATCTGGTTAGCAGCAAAGTCCAAACGTGGAGAAGGTGCCACAACCCCACCAATTGCTGTCCGAACCGAACAGTACGGTAAGCCTTCCAAATCCTGAAAAGTCTCTCACAAACCAATATCTAAGGTGGTGGTGGTGTCGTATTAAAAGGCGGTTCATGTCTGTCCAATCCATGGTGTCTTAAACGGTGCAACAAACGTAACAAAAAGCCCCCCCCCCCTCTTGTGACCCCCAAATCACTCTTATCCCTTGAACAGTGAACCACCAACCCAAAATCATATTCATAGAGTTTTTTCGGGTAACACAAGGTGACAAAAGTTGTTTTCTCGGTGAGTTTGGGTAATGTCACTTCTTGAAGTGGATTAAAAGGGGAAAAATTTCACAACTTGCACCGCATTTTGATTTTCGTTCCACCCTCTTTCTTCTTATTCTTCTTCGTAAACTAGCCAGCACTGCCCACACAAGCCCTGGAACAAAAGTTGTACAATAACCAGCACTCCTCACTCTACAAGCACCACAAGCTCTGTCAAACTGATCTTGAAACGGATCCGGTTGTCCTGATGCAACAAGATCCGTTTACAGAGTCCTTTTCGATGTTGCTCAAGCACTCCATGTGTGTGTATATATATTTATTCGTTTGTTAACCCAAGGGATTTGCAATGTCGTGGCACCATTTTTCCTCACTCACTCACCCCCCACGACCAACTATGCTTTGGAGTTTCCTCTGGGCTAGACTTTGTTTTGTTTGTCGTTTGTTCGGTTTTCTTATTATTTGGTTCGTTCTTTTCTCCCTTCTCAAGTTCCCGGCGCGCCACCAGACTTGGTGAAAGCTTACCCGGAAAGCTCCACTTCCATCCGAGTTGTTTGGCAGCCTCCTCCCGAGAACAAGCGCAATGGTAAAATTACCTATTACAAGATTTTCTATGTGCCCAACTCTCGGACCGACTCGGATGCCACCATGATTGAGATCAATGATTCGGATCGGCAGGAGTTTATCATAGATGAGCTCAGAAAGTGGACAGAGTACAGGATTTGGATGCTGGCTGGAACTCAGATTGGAGACGGGCCCATTTCTTATCCTGTGATCATCAAGACTGATGAAGATGGTATGTATCACAATGAGTTATTTCTTGGCTCAAAGAAAGATGACTTGCTTCAATAATGCAGAAACGGGGGAAAATGAAACCATTTTTTTCACAATTCCATTTGGATTTTTGAAAAGTAACAGTTGGTAACGTTTGCCCCCTGGTTGCATTATTTAAAGTGGAGTGAAGACATGGATCAAAATTTTCAAATGAACAAGAAGGGTTTTCCAACATATCTCACATGATTAGAAAATACGCTTTCACACAATCCCACACCATTTACACTTACCAAAAGATATCCCAACCATACATTTTGGTTTTCTTCTTCTTTCCTTACAAGAGACACACTTATCTTGTAGCCGTTTTTTTCGCTCATTTTCTACATGTTGCATGTCTGTGTCGTTAACAAGTTTTTCAACAAACCAACCAAGTCTAAAACACAAGAGTTCATTACCTAAAATTTGAGACGGCTTTGATAAAAGTGAAGTAAGTTGATAAATGGCATTTAAAATTCAGGTCTTTCAAGTCTATGGAAGAAAAAGCAAAATCTTCAGTGCAATGTTTAAAACCAATCCTTCTTTCGGGCACAGTTTGCTAAAAAAATGCCCTGATTCATTAGTTCAAAGAGGGAACTTCGTTAGGGATTCATGTTAGTTGTTTGGTGATACACGGATAGGTTTGCGTAGAACTCAAAACTCAACCAATGACATTATTTCATCACTCACAATTCACCATCACTCACTCAAAACATACCCAAAAATCACTACTAAAACCAAAAGCGACTTGGGAATGAAATTTGTTCGTCACTCTTTTTTACGTTCATGCACCACACAATCCAGACTCGAAATGGGAAAACCATTTCCAATGAAAAAAATTGAAAATATATAACCGAGAAAAAAGCTTCATCATCAATCATATCTCTCTCCCTCCCGTTTTTACCTTTTCTCCTCCCTTGAAATTTGGAAAAAAATTATGACCAAAAAACATCCAAATTTTGCGACACTACAGCCATCTACAGTAAGTATTAGGTGATGATCACATGTACTCCATTGAGTGTAGTGATGCCATTTTTATCTCTATCTCTCTCATGCACCTTTAGCTAAGGGTGTCCCTAAAACTTAAGTTTTGTGTTGTGCAGTAAATCAATACGTCTTGTGTACCACTGTACTGACTTTCTTCTTCAACATCAGCAAGCGCATGTCAATTTTGGAAATCAACATTTTTATGAGCTCAAAACCATCTCCTCTACTATACTGCATCATCATTCGTCATTTTCCTTCATTAGATTAGATTCTCCAATCTTTCCCTCTCTTTCTTATCTTTTGTCAATATCATTCTAACTTGCGCCAAAAGTTGTTTGGGATTTTCACTTTGCTTAAAGATACTTTTATTGTGTATCTTTAACTTTTCTCATTCAAGGTTTACTTAAAAACAAAATGACCCTCATGACGGGAAAATTGCGTGAAGGGACGTGGTTACTTTGAAGCTTTGACTTTATAAACCATTCCGGCAATTCAGTTTTTTTAAGACGGGACTATGCTATATTTGATAACAAGCTTTGAAGTCGGTATTCGTTTTCGCACCACAACTGTTATAGCCTCGCTAAAGACAAGGTCACGCGTCTTAAAAAATCTTCAAACCTAATGGAAATGGTTATTACAGTGTAGGCGTTAACTAGATCAGTTCGTTACCACACTCTCTAGGGCTCTGCATGTAGGAAAACATGGAATTAGACAAAAAAAATGGTCAATGTTCCTCCTACCTTTCCCTGTTGGCCGTGTAACTACATCCAATCCCTGTAAAATAAATATCCTACTTCACCCTTGTATACTTCAAGATTCGATGTTCAATAAACCCATCCTCTTCATTTGACTAACTAGACTGAATTTTCCAGTTCCCGGGGAACCGCAAAACGTCCAAGCTCAACCCTTGAACTCCAGTTCTGTGGAGGTAGCGTGGGACCCTCCTACGGACAAAGATAGAAATGGAGTTATTCGTGGATATCAGATCTATGTTCAGCCAAAGAACACGGTAAACAACCCGCTGAAATTGGTTAGGGTTTAATTTCAGGTTGTTTACTAAGGTCTTCCTTTTTCAGGAGTCTTTGTACTATCAAATGCCATTGCGATTTAACACGGGGTCGGCGGATGTGACGTCATTCAATGTGACCAATCTCCAACCAGACACCAGATATGTGGTTCAAGTAGCTGCACTCACAAGGAAAGGTGACGGAACCAGAAGTCAGCCTGTGAAAGTCAAAACCCCTGGAGGAGTGCCCACAAGACCTAATATTGATTTGAAGTACGGAGATGATATGTTTTTGCTAGAATAGCTTTGAATTGAACACTTGCATCTGTTTCTGTCATAGGATTGTGAAGAAAGATCCGACAATAACCATGGACATTGAGTGGACCAAGCCAATGGAAACTTATGGAGAGTTGAAAGGCTATCGCGTTCGATATGGTCACCGGGGGCAAAAACTTACCGAAATTCGAATCACCGATCCTGAAGTCCAACATCAAGAAATCTCCAACTTGGAAAAGGGCATCGAATATGAGTTTCGCGTAGCTGGGATGAACAAGGTTGGAGCAGGACAAGAGGCAATCAAAGCGTTTTTAACACCGGAAGGCGTTCCTTCAGACTCTCCAAAGAATATTACCACTCGTTTTCAAACCCCAGATGTCATTGAAATCTCTTACGATCCTCCGCCAGATATTGCGCAGAATGGACAAATCACGGCGTATGACATACAATTTTGGAAAGCAGTGGCTCCAGAGGAGAAACGCATGCGTTCTACTACAGAAAAGAAAGCTGTGTTTGCGAACCTTGATGACAACACCGAGTACAAATTCAGCGTTCGAGCCAATACTCGCAAAGGATATGGTCCTTGGAGCACCCAAGTGTCTTTCCGAACAGATCGGAACATCATTCGGGCTCCGCAACATGTTCAGGCTATGGCTACTTCCGATTCCTCTATCGAGGTATGGTGGGAAGCAGTGCCTTTAAGGACAAAAGTGATTGGCTATGAGCTATTTTATACCATGACAGAGGTTGAGGACTTGGACAAATGGCAACGGAAGTCTGTGGGTCTCACCACATCTGCGGAACTCATAAATCTGGAGAGGGATGCGAGGTATGCCATTGCCGTGGCAGCTAGAACTCATGATGGTTTGGGACGCCTTTCCCAAAGAATCAATGAAAAGGTCAAGCCACAGGATGTCGTTTTGAACTTGAGAGCAACTGAAGTAACCACTCACACCATGACTCTCTCGTGGGGACAACCCATTCGGCTCACGCCAATAAATTACAAGATCAGTTACAATGCGTACAAAGAATTTGTGGATGCTCAGGGAATCACACAATCAGCACAGGTTCAGCCTATCACCATATTGGTCTCACCTAAGACTCAAGAGTACAAAATCAAGGACCTGTCGCCTTTCACAACCTATCACGTAAACGTATCTGCCATCCCGTCAGATCGATCTTATCGGCCCCCAGCCAAGATCACGGTTACCACACAAATGGCTGCACCCCAACCTATGGTTAAACCCGATTTCTATGGTGTTCGAGCTCATGATCGAGGTGAATTGACTGTGTTCCTCCCACAAGCCTCAGAGGAGTATGGCCCAATCAGTCATTATTACTTGGTGGTTATACCTCATAGCAATTCGAGTAGTGTCAAGTATCCAGATCAATTCAACACCGCAGATTTGGTGAGCAATAGCAAAGCATCACTAGCCAATAGAGAAGATGATGAAGACAAGCCTTACATTGCTGCCAAGTTCCTTCAACGTTCCATCCCATACACCTTTGTCTTAGGCAACAGTCAAAACTATGAGGGGTTCATCAATAAGAAACTGAACAAAGGTATCTTGTACAAGATATTTGTCCGAGCCTATGTCGATACTCCTCAGAAGCATTTGTACACGTCTAGTCCATTTTCACCCGAATTATCGCTGGATATGATGCAAGAGCCACCGGGTCCACCCCCTCAAAGACCAAAACCCGGCCGTGGACTATATAATGGCGATGATCCCAAGGGCCTACCTAATCCCAAACAGGCATCGATGATGTGGATCGTTGGTCCCATATTGGCAGTAATTCTGTTCTTCTTTTTCGTTTTGTTGATTTGTGTGCTGAAACGGCGGCGTCAAAATCCGAAACAACCGCTTGAACAAGGTGCAGTCCATACCCCTTTGATGGCTGGCTTTGAGATGCCCGCAACATTGGGTGGAACTGGAGGCCATGTTACCCTGGTAGCGCCATCAGATCCAGTAGAGCTAAGGCGTTTGAATTTCCAAACCCCAGGCATGATATCTCATCCACCAATACCTGTGTCGGAAATGGATGCCCATATTGAAGACTTAAAGGCCAATGACAATCTAAAGTTTTCTCAGGAATATGAGAGCATAGAACCTGGTCAGCAATTCACGTGGGACAATTCTTCAATGGAGATAAACAAACCCAAGAATCGTTATGCCAATGTCATTGCCTATGATCATTCAAGAGTAGTTTTACAACCAGCAGACGGAGTCCCTGGTTCCGATTACATCAACGCTAACTATTGCGATGGCTACCGAAAGCAAAATGCCTACATTGCTACTCAAGTAATGATTCAGTCTTAATTTTAAATGGATTGTGATAAAGTAATCATTTTTGCCTTTTCCAGGGTCCTTTGCCAGAGACGTTTGCCGACTTTTGGCGAATGGTCTGGGAACAGCGGTCTTCGACAATTGTGATGCTCACAAAACTGGAAGAGAGGGCTCGAATCAAGTGTGACCAATACTGGCCTACTCGAGGCACTGAAAGTTACGGAGTGATGTCCGTAACCCTAACCGACACTCAAGAGCTCGCTAGTTATGTCATTAGGACGTTCCAACTGCAGAGAGTGAGTCAAGCACCCATGGGAATGAATGTAAGCATCCACATACACCACAACCTAACAAACATGAACACAATGTTACCAATCCAAAAGCTCAACTTCCACAGGATATCAAGCATCCTAGCAAACTTGACAGACAATTTAACATAAGCATGACACCTGTATTTAGTAAAAGCTAGTTGCCCTTGTCTGTCCAAAGTTTAGTTCCTAACTAACCCAGTTTGCATGGATCGAAATATCCATTCCAATTGTTGTGTTCTCCACTCTTCTCCTAACGAGTTTGTACTAAACTTGGACACTTAATTTGTAGATTGGCTATACGGATCGGCGAGAAGTGAAGCAGTTCCAGTACACAGCGTGGCCGGACCACGGAGTTCCGGAACATCCTGCTCCATTCCTGCAATTCCTAAGAAGAATCACAGCCATGAACCCCATGGATGCTGGCCCTGTCATCACCCATTGCAGGTATACTGTTCATTTTCCTTTCCGCAGTGTTGGAGTCCATAAATGAAATAACCTTTCTTAATTTTCAGCGCTGGTGTCGGTCGAACTGGAGCTTTCATTGTCATCGATTCAATGTTGGAACGGGTGCGGCATGAAAAAACCATTGACGTGTACGGACATGTCACATGTCTTAGATCTCAGAGGAACTACATGGTTCAAACGGAGGATCAATATATATTTATTCATGATGCTTTATTAGAGGCCGTCAACTGCGGCTTCACTGAGGTTCCTGCCCGCTCTCTACATCATCATATCCAGCAATTAATGCAGATGGAACCTGGAGACAACATAACAGCCATGGAAATCGAATTTAAAAAGTTGGCTAGTATCCAAACCGAACCCGACAAGTTCCTATCAGCTAACCTTCCGTGCAACAAGTTTAAAAATCGTTTGGTGAACATTCTTCCATACGAATCCTCTCGGGTTTGCTTGGAGCCTATCAGAGGTAAGAAGTATTCCTCATGTTTGACCGGTTTTTTTTCATGTTGGTTCTTTTTTAGGTATTGAGGGCAGTGACTACATCAACGCGAGTTACATTGATGGATATCGATATCGAAATGCTTACATTGCCACACAAGGTCCCTTGGCTGAGACCGTGGAGGATTTCTGGCGAATGATTTGGGAGCATAACTCAACCATTATAGTGATGCTAACGAAACAACGCGAGATGGGTCGGGTAAGGAGAAAATCCTCGACAAACGTGGGTCTTAATGCTAACCAGTTGTGCCCTTTTAGGAAAAATGCGCTCAGTATTGGCCAAGTGATCGATCCGCACGCTATCAGTGCTTTGTTGTCGATCCAATAGCGGAATACAATATGCCTCAGTATCTACTCCGAGAGTTTAAAGTCACTGATGCCAGAGATGGACAATCTAGAACAATTCGACAATTCCAATTCACGGATTGGCCTGAGCAGGGGGTCCCAAAAAGTGGTGAAGGTTTCATTGACTTTATTGGTCAGGTGCACAAAACTAAAGAACAGTTCGGCCAAGAAGGACCAATCACAGTCCACTGCAGGTGACGGATACAAAAGTGCTCAATTTTCTAGTAACAATCCATCTAACAAAAATATTAATTTTCAGTGCTGGTGTTGGTCGCACAGGAGTGTTCATCTCCATGAGCATTGTTCTAGAACGCATGCAATATGAAGGCGTAGTTGACGTGTTCCAAACGGTCAGGGCCCTCAGGACACAGAGACCGGCCATGGTACAAACAGAGGATCAGTATCAATTCTGCTATCGCGCCGCCCTCGAGTATTTGTCAGCATTTGATCCATTATATCCTGAATGACAATCAACCGTCCTGGAGCTTGGCGTCTGAAATCGTCTAGTCATCCTGCGTTTAAAAGCCAGATCACTGCCTGTACCATTTGTCACCTTCAAACTGGAGGTGAGCTTAAACATTGCCAACACAGTTCCGTAATTCAACCGTTCATGTGACCTTTCATGTTTCAGTTTCCCGCACCATCCCCAAATCCGTCACTGAATCACTTCAACGGAGGCCCATCGTACAACAACGGCAACCCTAATCAATATCCAAGGATACAGGATCTACAAGACCATTTTCACCATACAAACGGTCAATTGCCTCCTCCTCCTTCTGTCTCTCTTGTCAACAGGGGCTTTCCCTTCCGTCGCATGAGTCACACCCTTATCTCTGGCATGAGATCCGCCTCTTATCGTCTCAGACGGCTCGTTCGGCCTCCTTCTAATGAAGAGGGCCACCATTTTTATTCCCATGAGCCAGAACCATCACCACCGCCCTTACAAGGCAACGGTCATCACCTCACTTATTACGATGAGAACCCCTTGGACGGGGGTCCCATTGGGAGAGATATCGTTATTGACTGCAATGATAGTGATGAGAGCCCGCCCTACTTACCCACATCTGTGCTACCAGTGTTACCGACTGCGCCTCCCACTGAAGAACAGTACCAACAAACGGTCATCGACCACTCAGTGTGACTTAAAGTGAACTTCGCCGATCTGGCTTCATGAGAATTGATAAAGGTTTGTTCGCCGTCACTCTGAACACACCTCAAGATGAAAAAGGATGAAGAGAATGAGTTTTTGAGCGAATGTTTTATGTTCTGCAAGCTCCAGGACACCCATCAGAAAGACGACTCCACCACAATTGAAGTCTTTCAAACTAAGTCCAAAGACCTTACCAGTCTCGTTGTTCGAACGTGTCCAATCACGTTGACAGATATATCAATAGTTGTTCCATAGTTCTAATATTACTAGCATGTTCCACCAACACCACCGCAACTCCTCAACTTTTTATGTTGGCCATTTTCGAGAATAAGTGCGAAACCTGTTAGACATTTTGGTAGAATGAACGGTAATGACTTTGTCAGACGCAGAAAGAATCTCCCCATTTTGAAACAAATTGACACCATATCAGTAATCAAGCAGGATGACTCGGATGAAAAGAATTGTTCCAGGACCACAATTCCTAAACAAATTTGGAAAAACTCAAGCTTAACCTTGAGCGACTTTGACCATCAATAAGGCTGGTGATTAGATTACAATTATAATCAATTCAATCATTTTATCATCATTACTATCACAATTCGTAATGTAGAGGGAGCTTCCTTTAATGGAAGTCAGTGTAATTTTCTGTTCCCTACCATCACTGGCTTTGCTCAGTTTTGGATATATCCTGCTCTAGAAAAATTGTCCTCTCCTCTCTGTTTTTATTTTGCCAAAATGGTCCAATGGAACACATGAATGGTTGATTATGGATCCGTTAGCAAACCCTTTCTTTGATTAGCTTTACTTCCTCCCCCTTGCACGTTCGCACTAAATCCATAGCTTCCACTTGATTTGAATTCATAGACACCCTCCCAAAGTGAAAGATTGTGTTTTCCAAAATCTTTGCCATTCGCTTCGTCTTGCACTCATTCCACCATGTTTTGCACATATCTCGTTTTGAAACCAAATTTTAGGATACTACAAGTCTAGTTTTTCCAATGTTTCTATTCGAATTCGTCATCCAGAACGTTACTTTGCATTTACCTACACAAAGGCAAACTACCCTCGTTATGAACGATCTCTCACTCAACATTTCGCATTCCGTGGTTGAAGTGTCCCAATTAGTTCCATTTGTAGCAATATAACATCTTATAACCACACACTCTTGGCTCCTTTCAAACCTATCCCCTTTGAAAAAAACCAAGAATGGATATACTTAAACACAAAAATTGTTGAACTCAAACACGTTTTTACGTGCAAAATTAAAGTAAAAAATATATCATTCATCACCATTGCTATATCATTATGAGTGTGGTCATGGTAAGGAATATGAGAGTTCAATCAGTATTTCTTTCAACTTGACCAACAATCCTGTTGATTTTTATCCGTGATATAAATAAACATTAAATATGAGCCACTACATTTCTTCACTTAGTTTTTTTTCGTCTAAGCAACGCCGTTTCCAGTCTTTATTAGAATCATTATTCATCAGTAGCGCTAGGGGAAATAGTTGTTTTACTTTTTTTTACTGTTTCTGATTCATTTGACTATTTTCAACTATTCCGGGTATTTTTGAAGGTTTTTCAAATATTGCGGGTATGTTTGACTGTTTTTTTATTTCTGCTTGATCACCTGATTGTTCTGATGTGTTTGAGTTGGATTTTTGGCAGAGTTTTGCTGTTTTGTTTTTTAGGGTCAAAAAGCTGACCACAACTAAACTTTTCAACAGGCAATAGACATTATCTACCAAAAAATATGGCAGCACTGCCAACTCGAAATCCATAAGTGTAACTACTGTTGGAACTCGAAATTGAACTAGTTCGAGTGTTGCGAAATTGGTCCTTGTTTAGGTCTTATCAAAAAGTTCAATACAACCTGCCCCTTTAAGCAGTAATAAACTGCGCGTCAAAAATGGCAGCACTCCCAACTCGAAACACATCACTACATGATTGTTCAGTGGAACAATTCCCTACTACTAGGTGGAGTGAAAAGTAACCTCCTTGGCCGCCAAGATGCAATGCTATTGCAAAAAACGCTTATAGTGCCTTGTAGTCCGTTCATATTTAGGCATACGTTTCAAATTTCAATGCATTACTGCCCTTCATTTTGTTTTGACAACTTATTGCTGTTAACGTGTTTGACATCATGTCGAAAATGGATCAACACGATTGTCGTTTTGTCTTTAAACGTTATTTTTTTTATAAGCAAAATGGCGAAGGAAGTAAAATAAAAGTTAAAAAATGTAATGAGATAAATGCTCCGTCAGATCATACCATTAAAATATTAGTTTTGCCACTTCTGTGGTCTCCAAAACTTCACTACCGATCAAAGACGTTGTCGAAGGCCCTCGGAAACAATTACTGATGAAAACAAAAAAAAGTTCAGTCTAGTCTTAACGTTAGCTACCAGCTCACGCACCTTCACTTTCTGGTCAGCCAGCCCCATTTCATGAACTTTTTTTGACGTTTTCATCCGTAAAATCGTTTTCAACAATCATTTTCAAGATGATGCCAAACACGTCAACATCAATGAGCTGTCAAAACAAAATAAGAGGCAAAAATTCATTGAAATTTGAAATGAATGCCTAAAAATGAATGAACTACAAGACACCATAAGCATATTTTGCAACAGCATTGCATTTTGTCGCTCTCGCTCAAGGAGGTTACTTTCACCCCACTTAGTAGTGATGTGACTTGGTACTAAGGCAGGGCAAGCCATTTTTAGGTGAGGTCGTGAGTCGTAAATCATTGCCTTCAATTAACCCTTGTGAAATCGTATTCCCCTCTTTCTACCAATCTGCAAAAACTGGATTTTTCAATAAAGAGGATGGGAGGCGTCCCTAACTTTTGTGACTTCGGAGCAGGGTTGCAAATCAAACTCAAATTTGTGTTTGCTTAAATACGGGAGCAAAGCACAAAGTCTCCATTAAGCGACCCTTTCTTACAACCTCCGGTGAAATAACTTGCCCAAGCCCAGATTTCACATCACTAATGTAAATTTAATGCTCATTGAATGGAAATATACAATGGATTAGTTTGGTCGGACAAATTCAGCTAGGGATTCTTGGGGCCAAATGACTGGGGATGTGTCGGTTTGCGCTTTTGCGCAAACTTTGCGCTTTTTAGGGTGCCTTTTGCGCACTTTTATGGTCTCTCGCGCCTTGCGCCTCTTTTGAAAAAAATCAACTTGCCCTTTTCAAGTTTCAGTCAAAAGAACGAAAAGTTGCATTTTGAACCCTAAAATTGCTAAAAATTGTCCAACATGCCACTGAACAATAACTATTTTAATGACATTAAGGTTAAAAAAATAATTTGTCGACAATTTTTAAAAAATAATATAAGCTCATTTTGCCAACAAATTTGCAATGCTTGAGAGTGCAAAAAATAGTGTGTCTGCCAAAGCAAAACCTAGTGGAAAATATATCCAAGGAAGTGTCATGTGAACCCAAGAAAGTCTCTCAAATTTGAAGAAATTTAAAGTCAAACTGAGAATAGAAGATTTGCAGTTGAGGTATTCCAAAAAAATAGCAAAAAAACTTCGTCAGTATGAATGCGTGGAAGGCTCAATTTTTTTAAAAACTGTTTGTCCCTAGTTAGATAATTTACCAATCATGATAACAACATTGTTCTTTCTTCTTCCATTTCTTCTGTCAAATTGAGAATGAAATTAAACAAGTTCTTATGCTTTGTAATAAAGATATAAATGCATGCACTTGTAATGTCAATTTGTGTGTTTTAACAACTATTTTTTAAAAGCTAAACTTTTGAGTCATTGTCGGATTGTGTTGTAATAAAAGTAAGTTTATAAGGTTATGTAAAGGTGAGGTGAACTCTCCTGGTAGTTTCCTTGTATTTTTTACCGTTTCTTGAGCCAATTTTCTTGAGTCTCGATATAAGAAAAATCTTGATATAAGCAACATTTTGCCGCTGATAGAATTTTTTTTCAATATGAGATGCGACTGTATCAATAAAACAAATGCCGTGTGACAAAACCAATCAGCTGACAAAAAGAGACATCGACCACACATTGTAAAGAAACAATATTAGAAGAAAGTACTTTCTCTCCATTTTTTTCCATTGAAAGAAAAAGACATTCTTGTTACGACCTAAGCACTTATTTTTTGATTAAACTATATTTATATAAGTAAACCAGGTTCATTGCTCAATAAGCCTATTTCATAAAAATTTATTTGCACTTTCATTTGTGCGTTCACGTTCACTCTTTGGTCTGTTGATTTGAACGAAAAGTGCACCCGTTTTGACGAATCAGGTCACTTGGCATCTTTCTTGCCGGACTACTTAGAGGACTGGAGCGGCTTTAATTTTGCCTGACAAACATGCACACGGTTTTGAAAATAAAGATTTTACCAAAACAAAAAGGGAGAGCTATATGACAAAATTTTAGTGCTTTTCAGATCCAAGGATATTAACAAAAATGCGCATGTGCACCGTTAAAATCTCCACTTTCTCATCTGTGTTTATTGACGTTAAAGTAGACCATATTCCACTTAACATATTCTTATTTCCTTGGCAACCTTCCACAAGACACTAAAACAAAGTGATATATTTTTGGTTCATGCCACTTTCTCAAACTGGATCTATTTCTCTGTTTCTATTTTCTTTTATATCTACTTCATTGCAAATTTCTAAAGAGTCCAAAGTATGGCATTGTAAGGCCAATAATATATTAGAACTAGATGTGCTAAGGATATGGCTGCCTCCTAAGAAATTTAAGGTACATCTTCAGAAAGATTTTTTCCACTATGATTTATTCTTTTCCTCTCTATTACGTGAGCAGAACATTGCTACAAATCGTGTTCACTAAATGGATCAAACAGTTTTCTGACATAAATTTATCCGCCTATCGGCAGAAATTAAAATCCTCTAACTGTGTGATTTCAGTCTGAGATTGAAAGTCAAACTGAACATTTTTTGCCGTAATACTGCGATTTCACACCAATCTCAACTTTTTGTTTTGGAAACATTGTTGGTAGTCTTCCAGATTTTATTTTCCACCGCATAAAGACGTAAAAACGATAACAAAGGGCATGAAACTGAACTATTATGAAACAGAACTATTCTTGGTTGTTTTGTAAAAAAAATTACGGGATCGGCGATCCCAAATTATGTGGGCGATCTCGTCAAATAAAAGTTCAGGGCAACCAAACTAAAAATAAAGGTTCAATGATTAAAGAACCTTTATAAGGCCTGAGGTGGGTTTTTAAACGTCCTACCTGAGAGGTAACTACCATATAGCATAACTTTATGGAGCTTTTAGTTAGTACGTTGATAAATTTATGGTCGGGCTGTAAAATTTACTTCGTATTGCGAGCCAACGCCAAAAATGGTTTTATATCATTGAAATATCTCTCAAATTTATTTCACAGAAGAGAAAGGTAATAGAAGTTGATGGTTTACATTCATTTGCTCGATCAATGTCGACTATTATTTAAGCCTCTGACATCGTCCGTTCTCAGACAAGGTTTAGCACTTTGCATTCAATTAAAAAGGTGTGACTCATGTTTTCTCTTCCTCCTTCTCTTCCTCTTTCCAACTATTAACATTATCTATTATATTTCTCTCTCGTGTCCAGTTTCTGGTGAAAACAAGCAAAAGCTTATGCAGGACCTGAGAAATATCCGTTCATTAAACTGATGTTTAAAATTTGAGATCTCATGTTATTCACAAAATATTTCTGAAATACAATACAATTTCACATGACATTTTTGAATCTAGCTCAAGAAGTTCAAATGCTTCACTTGTTATTTTTTGAAGTATGCATATTCAACTCCTTTAGACACAAACACCTCCCCCTTGAATTCCCCGCCTAAATATTTGGTTATACCGTAGATTTATCCACTTTGCCCCTCTAAAAACCCTCCAAATTGGAAGATAACCAACCCCGAACGACCAATTCTTTGAAAAACTCAATTTACAGTCGATGAACTAGATACTTCGCAAATCTTTAAAAGGCTAACCTCTGATCATAAAGCATGTTTTTGCCTCAAATAAACCACCGGGATAAGGTCAAAATGTTACAAGATTTCGATTTTGTTCACCTGTGGGTGAAAATCGTTTAATTTACCAATGCACCAAGTACATTGCATCCGCCAATATCTGTGCTCTGTACTCTTTTCCATTTCTATGTAACATGTTACTTTTACATCTTCTACTAAACTTTTTCCACATTTATCCAGGTCTCCCACTGTTGCCGTGGAAGTATGGTACATAACCGAATTCGTGTGAGCAGAAAGAGCAGAGTATCCATACGTATGTGTGCAACCATGCATCCTTCAATCATAGACACTTTTTTTCAAGCTGCACCTTAGTGTTTTCATTGATTTCAGGTTGTGTAATCTCCGAACCAAATCAAGGTGTTTTAAAGTCAACATCATTTGCACTGCAAGGAAAGCAAGAGTGAACCAATGTTTTTAAGGTCTGAATCACCTGCGTTTACGACTATGCATTCAGTAAAAAGGAACAGTTTTTCAAAACGTGATGAATTTATGGGGAAATTTAGGCACTAATACTTTACCAAAAAATATTTTTTTTGACTAAGTTTTTTTGAACTATTTACACACCTAAAGGCTCAATTCTAGTGTTAATTTATTTTTCGGTCAAACCTCGCCCATTTACGCTTTGTTTCACATGCAAGACACTGGGTCTAAAAGGTTAAATAAGGCCATCATTTCAGAAAGCAAAAATATGAAAACAGGACGGGACAGTTAGTGAAAAAATAGTGCTTTTACCTAAAGCGCACTCTCAAAGGGCTCAATAGAACAATTTTAATAAGAGCTTTTAGAAACGATATGAACTATTTCAAGATATCATTTATGGTCTTGTAATTGGAGAAATTTTATTTTGGGATAGGGATTTGTTAAAATTGTAGTTTTTAGACAGAATGGAGCACTTGGAGCAGATTTTTTCAAAGCTTTCAGTGATATCAGGTGAAATTTTGAAAGTTGCTGTCTGTTCAAGGAAGTGAGTATTGGATCAGAGAATGGAGCAGGTTTACTGAAGCAATCACATAAAAGTAGGTTATGGGGTTGTCAATCCGTCTAAAATAATGATGCATTGGCTATGTTTGAATGTTTAATTGTTACAAGGAGAAAAATATGATTTTTTTTGTCAAGAAGGTTAGGGCTCTTGATGAAATCCAAAGTTAGAAATGTGTGATAGTTTGATTGTTTCATTAGAATCTGGACAACGTTAGTCAGGATTTCCATACCCTGCAGACTGTCTGTTAAAAATTACCTATTGTTAGTTGTAACGTACATTTTTAAAAACGAGTGGCTTGACTCTTGCGAATCATTACCAAATGACGATGTTACGATAGTTCGGAAAAAGACGTGCCGACGTTTCATAAAGAGACACATTGAGCAATCATATTATTGCATCTAAAACCATTGATTGTAAAACCCACAATATGGTAAAGGAAACGCCTGCCGAAAATTATAATGTTCACTATAAAAGCAATTTGCGACAAACATTGATTGCATTAGTGTCCAAGCATTGAGGCAACAAGGAAGGAGCAAAGTACAGGAACAAAATGAGAGGATTCTTTGTAAGTAATAAGCTAAGTAGCACGACGATCTTTTCTTTACACGTTTTGGTATTTTTCAGAGCTCTTTTGGCCTGGTTTTGTTACTGGCTTATATTGTAAGTGGAGATAATGACAGTCTCGAACGGGTTCAGCAATCAGCTGAAGCCGAGCCTAATCCTGTTCGTTATTACTATGGACAGTATGGACACAGACATGACAAGAGATCGGCTATAGCTGAACCTTATCCTGGCCGCTATTACTATGGACGTTATAGAGGCAGCAGACATGGCAAGAGATCGGCTGAAGCTGCACCTTATCCTGGCCGTTATTACTATGGACGTTATAGAGGCAGCAGACATGGCAAGAGATCGGCTGAAGCTGACCCTAATCCTGGCCGCTATTACTATGGACGTTATAGAGGCAGCAGACATGGCAAGAGATCGGCTCAAATTTAATCAGGAACAAGTTGCCCAAATGTTGCAAATTCTGAAGGCAAATACAAATAAAAATGCATTGAAACTGAATGGATTGAAAATATTTTTGTTCTATAAGAATTACCTGTCTTCGGGAATGCAGTCAAATATCATACCACATTTTTTAACCTTGAACTCTTTCGTGACCTTTAAGATAAACTTGATATTGACTTGTTGACATGAGACAATCTAAATCTTGTTTAAACATAAAAAGGTCATCTAATTTACAAAAGCAGTGCCGGGAAGAAGCTGACAATTTGTCCAATACGCCCTCTGTTTTTAAAAAACAAGAGAGTTTTACCACCTTAAATGCTGTACGTGGAGGAAGACGGGCAAAGGTTCGATGCAATTTTTTAATGAACTTAGCCGTCGTAAACGCAAATGCCTCTTGTGGCTTTTAAGACGTCTCTCAAAGACATGCCGATATTGTACAACTGCAAAGTCAAAGGTTTCGTCGAATTTCGTCAAAAACTCGCTTGTCTGAATTAACTTTATTAATTAGGAGCTTGACATGACTTCTAACAATTTAATCCCAATGCAAGGTTTAGGGTACGGTTCGGCACCTAATGGACCAAGACCCAAATGTGAGACTAAGGGTTATTTTGGGTAGGCCCTGGAGCTATGGGAATATTCCATTCTAAAATGGTTGAATGGTGGCCAGACAGCATCCACAATACCCCATAGGATCCATAGCTCCTTCATGGTTGATTTGTGGGCCCATAAACCTATCAGCATATGTTTCGAGGGCAAATTTTGGGGTTTACTTGGTGGCAGAAAATGGTAGTGGCGGGAAATGGCAGGAAATGCTCTTGAGGCCATCAGGAGCCTAAAGCTCTCGAGTCCTCTTGGACCCAATGGTGCGACATCTCAGTTTCTGATGAAATGCTCACATATTTTTGCCTCTGTTTTCTCCTACTTGATGAATCGCATCTTGGATCAGGCAAGATGTACTGAAACCTGGAGTGGGAGGCTAACGGTGAGAATTATGATTTCCAGAAGGATTAATTCAATTGCGTTCTTCTGTCAACGAGACCTGGCTTGTGTTCAGTAGACGACGGTTTCCATTTTTTTCCAATTTCAATTTTCTAATTTCAGCTTGATCAAATGAACTTTTTCCCAGTTTGAGTAGAATAGTTTGAAGCAGAGAGTAAAGTAAGTGGAGGTTTTAGTCGGTACCAGCACCTTATGGATATTGTGAAAGACTTGCCAAAAGTAGGGCTCTAGCCAAAAGCAGCTATTTTTTTTCCTTTAGCATGAGGAGCCATAGTTTGGAGTCGATTCTCCTGAAAATCGTACGTATTTGCAAAAAGAAAAAAAACAATTTTGAACAAGCAACATTTTGTTGGGTAGAAAATCTGGCAACGTGGAAAATTGTGAAAAGGAGCCAAAAATCCCTAAAATTCTCAGAAAGGAACTAAAAAATGGCAAAATATTTCAAAAGGAGCTAAAAGAGCCAAAAGAGCTAAATGCCTAAATTTGGAACTAAATTTCCAAAATATGAGGAAAAAGGAGCTATATTTAGCTTTAAAGAGCTAAGATTGGTCAGGCTGATATCTTTGGACTCCGACGTTCGATTGAGCTGAAATTGAAGTAAGTCTTCCAGTCAACATAGACAAGGTCTCCTTTGCCGAAGAACGTAATTACACTGTTCCTACTGGAAATCATGATTCCTCTCGTTAGTCTCCCCAGTCCAGTGAAATTCAGTGGTTCTTGGATCAGGGCACGTTTCCCTTCTCATTGGAAGTATCTCGTGTTGTTCCAATTTTTAAGGGCGGAAATAAGTCTCATCCAAGTAATTATAGGCCCATTTCACTGCCCTCTAGTATGGCAAAAGTTTTTGAGAAGAAGATGAAGTCCAAGCTTTTAGATTATTTGCAAGTCCACGATATAATTCCTTCTGGACAGCATGGCCTTCGAGCTCATTTTATCGCAGTAACCCAACTGGTTGACCATATTGAGCAGATTATTGAGGGACTTGAAAGTCACGAGTCAGTTCATGTAGTGTATCTTAACTTTGCCAATGTCTTTGATAACGTAGATCATGGCCTTTTGCTCAATCAACTCAAAGAGTTTGGGATCCAAGGTAAGGTCTTCTTGTAGGATTGGTAGTTTGTTTCATGAGTGATAGGTAGAGGGTGGAAAAAAAGTTTTTTTTCCTGCAGAGCAGAAATTCTAGACCGCTGATGCAACTAGCTCTCCTTTAGTGTTCAGCTGACCCCAGCTGACCTGTATCGTAAAACGTCTAGATTTTCTGCTCTGCAGGAAAATTTTTTTTTTATCCTCCCTCTAGTGATAGGAAACAAATGGTTAAGGTTGAAGGATCATTTAGAGTAATTTATGATGTCAAGTCAGGTGTTCCACAAGGTTCGTTTTAGGTGCACTCCTGTTTATTTTCTTTATTGCTCCTCTCCAGAAGTTTAATACAAAAGCCAATATTTCATCATATGCTGATGACTAGGGACAGGAACTTTAGACGAATAAACGTATTCGTCTTTTTCCGTCTTTATTCGTCTTTTTTACCCTTATTCATCGCGACAAATCTATTTGTCTAATTTGGATTTTATTCGTCTTTTTTCGTCTAATCCGGCAATTTTACTCAACGTTTTTTCGTCTGATTATTCAAGAAAGGAAAATTTTCTTGGATTTTAAGTTTCTTTTTCTCAAACTTTAAATCATGTTTTGTAGATGACTTGGAGAAAGTCTACTCTTGGGTTGGCGAGAGTAACTTAACATTGAACGGGATGAAATTCGGCACAATGACGCATGGTGCGTCAAAATTAGATGTTCCGCTCAAAGACAATGAAGGTTGTGATATTGAGCAAGTATTGTCCATGAAGGATTTAGAAGTTGTCATCCAAGATGATGGAAAGTTTGATGAGCATATCCAGTTGAAAGTGGGGAGGGCATTTCAAACATGTGGTTGGATCTATCGCACTTTCAAGTCCAGAGATAGTATTACGATGCTAATACTGTACAAGTCGATTGTTCAACCGCATCTTGAATATGCTTCCCCCATTTGGGCTCCAATGAGTTCAGCAGGTTTGCAAAAGGTCGAGCAGGTCCAAAGATGTTTTACTAGGAACATCACAGGAATGAGAGAGCTCTCGTATTGGGAGAGGCTCCAGAAGTTAGGGCTGTACAGTACTCAGAAAAGGTATGAAAGGTATCTGATACTGTATGTTTTCAAGAGCATTCATGGGCTCTGTCCTAACCCAGGCTTTGAGATCAGTTGTAGTGATCGTAGAGGTTTTACTTGCCTTTTGAGAGCACCTCCAAATCTCAAGGAATCCAGGCTAGTTCGAACAATGAGGTCCTCCTCTCTTCTTTATCGGGCTCGTTTATTGTTCAATCTTCTACCCATTAGTCTTCGTCGGGAATATGTAGGAGCTGATCCTCTCACAGCATTTAAGGCAGGAGTCGACAAATTTTAAAAAACTATTCCTGACCAACCCACTATTCAAGGATTGTACAGATCTGCCAACAGTAACTCATTGGTAGATCAAATTTCATATACATATTAATTATAGAAACTATATTAATGACTAACTCTCTTTACAGGGAATCCCATTCCTTGTAGCAGTATTAAAAAATCCGCCCCCCCCCAAAAAAAAGACACTTTCAAAACAGTTCAACGCCAAAACTTGGGCCATAGTAATAGTTTGATTGTCAGTTGCTTTTTTGCTGGAACAAAATATGATCCATGCTTAAATTTCAACTTGTAGAGTTTCCTGACAGACACAGAAAGAAAAGGACACTATTGGATTGAAAAAAGAGCTATCCAATTATTCAAACAATTAATGTGTCAGCAAATTTGCTATTAAATATTTCTTAACTGAAAACGTTGAAAAAAAGGGCGGGTTTGGACTCTTTTTTTAAATTCATATGTACTACTGACCATTTCTTGCTCATTTGGCACTTTTCAGTTTGTTACTTTTGTAAATTTTGCCGTTTTGCTCAAGGGAACAGGTGTTTCCCCTCAATTGGGACACTCTTTTTGTCTTCTCTATGAGCAACAATTTGAGGCTCTTTGTCTCCTCTTTACAGGCAATTCAAAGGTCCTTTTACAGTGAAAGTCAATTTTTTTCGTCTTTTTTCGTCTAATGAAGCCTTTTATTCGTTTTTTTCGTCTAATGAAGCCTTTTATTCGTTTTTTTCGTCTAATGAAGCCTTTTATTCGTTTTTTTCGTCTAATGAAGCCTTTTATTCGTTTTTTTCGTCTAATGAAGCCTTTTATTCGTTTTTTTCGTCTAATCGGGCAATTTTATTCGCCTTTTTTCGTCTAATTTGACAGTTTTATTCGTCTAAACTTCCTGTCTCTACTGATGACACCGAATTAGTTTAAGGAAGGAGTGGTCAGGACTCAAAAAGTCTACTTGATGACTTGGAGAAAGTCTACTCATGGGGTTGGCGCGAGTAACATGGTTTTAAACGGGATGAAATTCGACACAATGACGTATGGCGCGTCAAAATTAGATGTTCCACTCAAAGACAATGACAATGGAGTTTGTGATATTGAGCAGGTATCGTCCATGAAGGATTTAGAAGTTGTCATCCAAGATGATGGAATGTGCACATCCAGTCAAAAGTATTCATATGTGGTAATGAAACCATTATGAGAGTATTTTTTCAATGTCTGAAATGGGTTACAAGTGATAAAGCCTTAACATGACAATATTTCACCCAGACATATTTATCATGGAACAGATTAGGGTTCCTGTGGTCACCCCTAGTCTCGCTTTAGAGCTGTGCAGGTCTTTTGCACCTTGTGACATTTTTACTGTGACCTATTTACCCGTGATCGTTTTGCTTGTGACCTTTTCCCCATGCCCAATAGTTCAAACAAAGCTGGAAAAAAATTTTTATGAACGCAGACCATTTTCTTTATGTTTGGAATTAAGAACATCTGCAAAGTAATCAAAACTGGCAAATCGGCATGACATGTTTGGAAAAAACACCAGTTTAATATCTTATTCTGAGATAAAGATTCTTTTGGCAGCCTGCAAAAATGCCACCTGAATAGTACTTTGTTTCAGTTGACACTTGCTTTAGGACTTCTAGAATTTACAAGATTGAGAACAAGCAAGAACCACAATCCAGTGCTTCTTGGAACAAGTCGGAACAAAACGGGCAAACTTAAGACCACTTTTCATTAAAACTTTGATCTCAGTTATTTTTTCATCCATGCATTTCTGGGACGTGAAAACCAAGGCTAACGTTTATACGTTTTACATTATTCGTACAGAAGTAACAAATACAGCTCACAAAACTCTTCAAAAATAGGACTTTGACACAAAATGGTGATGTTGGTAAAGTTAAGCTACATTTTAAAATGCAAAGTGTTTATCCACATCTAAGCCTAACGTTCCAAAGATATTGAGGTTACTACTAGAAACGAAACTGTGATTCCTTGAAGCAATTTTCCCCGCTCCCTTCTTGGGATCGTCACAATCTTAACCAAACGTTCTTTAAGTATTGAACGTTTTTCCTTCTTTCATAGTCAGTCACCCTCAACGGTGTTCTAGTGCAGCCGGTCCGTCAAAATCGAGCCGAGAAAGTTCTCGGCTGGACGGGGCTCTTCTAGAAAGTAAATAAACACGGCTCAGCGTGTCTAAACGAGAACACAACGCGCACATTGGGCTCGAGATATGTCCAGAAATTTCCTTAGTCCTATATAATGCCGATGACTCCCTTTCATTGCAAATAATTAAGAAAGCGAATAAATCGAAGAAACAGTGCTACAAACGACACGAAAAATGGCTCTCTTGTTTCCCATGAGCTCTGAACGTGACTTTTTCCATCCCCATTCCTTACTGAGTGAGGATATCTTCGGATTCCCTTGGGTGTCATCCCGAAAGCGGAGATTAAATCGACCTAAACCCATAACCAAATCCAAAAGGCCCCTTCCATCCGAGTGGAAAGATTGTCGGGATCACTTCGAAGCAAAACTTTCCGTAAAAGGGTTTAATGCTGACGATTTCCATTTGGGCCTCAACAACTCTTATACAAGATTAACCATTGTGGCCAATGCTGAAGAACAAGGCGAGGACGGAGTGGTTATGACTAAGAGATTCTCTAAATCCTTGGATCTCCCCGAGGATTGCCTCACCGATGATCTCGAATCGGAATACAAAGATGGAACACTCCATTTGACAGTTCCTAAATATGTTCCTGAGAAGAGGCTTCGGAAGAACGAGGATGAGGATTCTCCCTTCGAAATCATTCCCAAATTCATGTCAGGGGAATTTTTGGATTCCAATAAGAGCGAAATTAAGGATTCGGATGAGGCATTCCAATTGAATATGGATGTCTCTGGGTTCAAACCGGAAGATCTTCAAGTGGAACTCACTCCTAATGGTGTGATCAACATCTCTGGACATTTCGAGGATAAGAGTGAAGGTCGACACATTTCGCGACAAGTCCACAAATCGTTCACTTTGCCCAAGAATTGTCAACTGAAGGATGTGAAGACTCGCTTGGACAAGCAAGGGAAACTAACTATTACTGCACCCAAAGACCCAAAAAAGGCTATTGGTAACGAACCGCGCAAATTGGCCATTAATTTGGAAGACAATGAAGATTAGAACGGGTCATGAGGTGACTTGTAAATATGTACTGCTGGTCTCGAATTTTGTTGATGTTATTGTGAATATGACTTGAAATGTAAATAAACTTGGAATAGAAAGTCATCGTCTCATCAATGGAAGACTGTTGGCGGACGAATTCAGCTGGAGATCTTGGGGCCAAACTGGCTAGGGTTAGGTCTGATCTAGGCTCGGGCATTTCATAATTCAAGTTTAATACATGAGTGAAATTTTCTTGTTTTGATTGATTGTCAACACGAAGAATGTAAAAGTCGAGTACTTTTTGGGAAGGTTAGTCTCAACTCTGATGCATCCCTAGCCATTTTGGCCCCAGAATCCTCAGTTGAATATTCATGAAAAGTGCCAAGAAGTCCAATAATTTAATTTTCTAATCCTTATCAACCCGTATTCAAAATCATAGTCATTCTTTCCCCAATCTACATCACTTTCCAATCAAATTCTGGAAAATTTTCGTTTTTAAATCTATTTACGGTTAACGGCTAACGGGAACGGCTAAAAATGTGCAGAAAGTTCTGAACTCTTTTTCATCGTTTAATCTCTTTACAGTACTGAATTTGTGGAAACGAGAGAATGATCAAAAAAATCTTCTTATAGACGCATTGCTTATTTTTTCAAAAATTCAGAGCCAGAACACGGCGAAAAACAAGCAAAAAGCCGGAATCTCTGTTTTAAGAATGAGGGCCTCGCCGTAAATTCATCTACGTTTGTGAGTGAGCCTTTGTCTCTTTATGGTTGCCGACCCCTGAGATTAAGTCTTCAATACTTCGAAAGAAATAGATTGTACAGTCTTTTTATTCTTTCTTTTGGGTAACCTTGGTGCATGAAAAAAATGCAATATATATTTATTGACACTTGCAGGAGGGTTAATTGCCTCCTCGAGAATGGCGTCGCCAAAATTTTCTCACATCATCGTGACCGGCACGAGATACAATGATAGTTCGGTTTTGGTCATTGGACCAATTCAGAACGCCTTGAGCATCTGCATAATTTTTGACCGTCTCGTAATCACCTTGGGACAAGAACTGATTGTAGAGCACACCCTCTTCAAACGTGAACCTAAAACAAACCCATTATTGTTATCTTAAAGATAAAACATCCCCAAATGAAATGTTACCGATTGCGCTCTTTTTCCCACAAGTAGATTTGATCCACAACGGTTCCTGGGATGACATCTTTGGCCCGTTCATTGTTAAGCTTTTCGTCGCGTTTCTTCTTCTGCGATTGCTCTTGTTGACGAGGATGCGCATGCATTTGGAGGAATCGCACAATTTGCGAGGCTGTGATTCCGCCACGGAGAGCTTGACGAACGGAATCTCGCGTAACAACGGCCACGGCCAAATTTGGAAACCTAACGACGAAGATTTTTTCATTGAAGTGGCAAATAACACACCTTGGCTCTCTTACCTGTATAGAACTTCGGCAAAGAGACCAATGAGAGCGACTTGAAGATTGGAGTTGGTGTAAGCGTAGATTCGATAATTGGTCTCAACCACGATGTAACCTTCTCTATGGCGTTCTAAAAGACTTTTGTTCTCTCCAGATGCAATGTTCAAGGCTAATCGCGTGGGATAAAAACGACCGGCACTTCTCTGAAAATGTCACATTTTTACTTGTATTCAGGATTTTCGTTTGAGGCTCTTACTTTTCTTTGATAAACCAGCCCAAATTCGCGTAGGTGTTGAAGGAATACCAACAGACCATGACTCAATCCACTTGTGCTATAATCCTGCAATCAAAAAACTCAAGTTTTGTAATCAAGATTAAACAAGAAAGTTAATTTTATGTAAGCGTTACCTTCCCCAGTTCCGAGAAGGAAAGTTGGAATAAGAAATTGAGGCATTCCGTGAGATTCAAATTCCGCGATTTCACTGAATCCAAATACTGAAGGATGAAGAACCAAACCTGCGAAGGCGTGTCCATCAGAAGGAACTAGGTGAAATGGTAAAAGAACCCATTGAAAATTCTGTTCACTATTACGACAATCTTTGAAACACAAGATATACTTGAAAACCGGATCGGGTAATGGTTGGCTCAGTGGTTCCCGGAGTGACAACCATCAAGCCTGAACTGAGTAGAATTCGGACGGCATCAGCAGAGATGCCTTCTTGTTGTGAGGAGCCCACCATATAATGCAGAACGGTGTCCCATCGCTCTTGGGAGTATTGATCAAGATAAGCTGCATCTCTGCGGTTCGGATCCAAATCCAAATAACGCGATGTCGTCCACGGAGCGCCTCTAAATAAAGTACAGAACACTCAGACTCTCATCCAACGAATTATGAACTTTTTGAAAGTAAGAGTTTGACTACAGAAGGATTTTCCTGCGAAAAGAAGCTCAGAAATTCTAGAGATCTGACCTTTTCCCGTTTAACCCGATATTGTCGCCAATCACGGTGATAGTGATTTTCTTAATCCATAACAATCATGTTCAAAAAGGGTGTGAATCTCGTTTAAAAAGTCTAGCCTTCAAATTTCGGAATCTTTGTTTTGCTCTTTGGAAAGCCCTCTACTTTTCATGCACATATATTAGAAGGACTCCCTTTGACCTATCAAATGCTGATTGATCAAAATCATAGGAAATTGATCCTTACATACCCTCCCATGAGCGCGGTCTTCAGATTTTGTTTGAATGTCTCGTCAAGAGTAAGTGATTCCATGCCAGCTTGATTGGTGACCGAGGTCCAAACGCGTAAACTGGTGAGGGCCTCCATGGCTTGGACTTCCATCTTTTGGTACTGGTCCACTCTGGAAACCCAAGAGGAGACCACAGCCTTGGGCACACTTTGTTCCACGTGCAACAATCGGAGCACATAATGCTGACCCAACAAAGGAAGCTCTCTGAAACCAGGGGGAAAACAACAGCATGATCGCTGACTTGAAGTACTACAGTAAAGATGAAAATCAAATGCACATTTTGAGAAAACGGGGGGCATTTTTTCATCAAGCTTAACAAATACAAGTCTTGTGAAGGATTGAGTATGGATGGTTTGGGAACAGAATAGGCTTTTAAACCATGACAGTAATTGGCCTGAAAAAAATACTTAGTAGACTCTCTTAGCCATCCTCTAGTATTATTCAATAAATCTTCTCATTGATGAAAAGTCTCTTGAATTCTAAACTCTTATGACAAATAGTTTTCACATCATTTTTCCGTCTTCCACCATCGTTTCAATGGTTTACTTATGAAACTTGATTAAATTCCAAAAAAGAGACAAAAACTAGCGTTGTTAACAACGTTCAATGTAGGTGAAAACTTCCATCCATAAATAAGGAACACAAGAAAAGACTAGAAAGATTTAACACTCCAAAATTAGCCTTTCACAAACTATTACATTAAGAGTGAGAAAAATCTCACTCCATAGCCAAATTCATTCACCTAAAAACGGCTAAAGCTGTGGCTGGGTGGACGTAAAGATTTTCCAATTGCGCCGGTCCCAAAGTCTTGAGATAATCCGTCAAATTGGCACATTGGAGCAAAGACATGTTTTGCGTGCGAATGCTGAGCCGCACTTAATGTGAGGTTTTGTTGTGGATTGACTTTAATTGAAATCCAGAGTGACCGGACAAATAAAAAAGGGAAAAATGAAGATTTCAATTAACGACACATTTCCAATTCATCGCTTTTTACAAGTAAGGAAAGATGGTTTTCAGAAGTTTTCGCAATGTAATGTTCAGTGAGCTTGAATTCTTCGTTGAGCAAAGAATGAACTTGGTGTAGATAATCAAAAAGTTTAAAAAGATACCGCTTGCGGCGCTGCTGAAAGGGTTTTGAATGAAAGATAAACAAACTTGGCTTCTAATTCTTTTTGGCACTTAAGTGGAAAGAAAAATGAAAAATGAAACCATCAGGCAAAAACAGCCGACGCTACTTTCTTTGAATTCAATGCACCATGATGATATTTAAGACATTAAAATCAAGCTAGAATTCAAATTTATCATTTACGGATAATCCTTAAGCATCGCAGCTGAAGTGTTCGTTTAGAATATATTTGTGTGAATTTTAATGTGCTGAAACACCTGCTTCCTGATATCAAACTTTTTCCAATGGTGGCGCCACTGTAGTAATCTCATTGTTGACCTTTCAAAGAAGATCCAATTTTCAGGAGGTCTTGTTCTCCGGCTGAGTCTTTCTGAAGCCGATTTCGCATTGGCCACTACACCATGATGCGTTGCAGTGTGTGCAAAACCGTCAAGGACAACATCGTTCACGCCCCCGCCCATTCACAATGGCACGCCACATCCCAAAGAACGCCTCTAACGGGAGTCCGAGTTCTCTTCAAGCTTTATGACCTCACCAAAACCGAATTTGAGTCCGGTTTCCTTTGCGAGGTCTGCTTTGATCTCGTGGTCCAAATTGAGAGCTTGGAGAACCAGCTCAAGATCTTGGTGGAACAAGGCTCTCATTTTGATCGTGAGACTGCCATCGATCATCTTGTTGAGGAACAAAGTGATTTTGATTGTTCGAATCCAGAGTTTGGATCATCTCAAGCCAGTCATTCAGATCAAGTGGAAGATTCGGAACAGCTATTCAACGATAAAAACTTGGACAATCACGATGATCAAGAAGATGACGATGAGTATGTTCCACAACCAAAGAGATCCCGGCCTAAAACACAGGAGATCACATTCCATGATACCGTGATCAAACAAGAGGAACCGACTGCGGATGATAATGTCCCTATTAATGTGAAATTGAGCCGCCTTCGCAAACCCACCCGGTTTAAAGCCAGAATATACAACACTCAAGCCGATAATTTGGACTTTGATGTGTCCTTGGGCAAAACCACCAACAAACGGGATGCTCTCATCTACCAAGGCTACAAGTTTTACCAAGAAGGTTGGCGTTCTCGCAGAAGTAAGTTTTGGTATGGCTTTGTCCTTCAATTCTTAAGAGTATAAATTATATCATATCCGTCTTCAGATGAAAGTAATGAAACCATGGATGTCTGGCGATGTCGACACAAGCAGTGCAAAAGCCGAGTTATCTCCTACATGAATGCCCAATGTGTGCTGAAAGATACTTTAGTGGAACATAGTCATCCCCCGAACACGGAAGTGTTACTCTATGCTGAATTCCAAGAGCAAATTCGACGTCTGGTTCGGGAGCATCCGGATATGCCTCCGGACGGAATATTCACTTCCGCCCAAATGCTTTGTCCAGATATCATCGTGGCCAAAACCAATGCGATTATGAGAAATATTCGACGGCTGAAAAAGATCAGACGGGAAGAGTTAGAGGGGCAACAAAACGAAGAGATTGTGGTGGCTCCAAGTCTTGAAATATGTCCATAAAATAGAGGTGTGTTTGTTGAAATAGGTTTTTAAAAGAATTTTTATTCTTGGTCACCCTGAGATCAAAGACCACCGTAGAATTTACAATCAAGATGGGTTGATTTCATTCTTCATGAGAACAGATTGTCAGAAAATCGATGTCTACTTTGACACCAACAATTAGATGTATATCTGAAGTTCAGGAAAGTGAAGAAGCATTCGAAATTCGTGTCTCATATGCATTTTGGCTTTAGAAACATGACAAAAATTTCCAACGAAATACCTCTGTTGAAATCATTTTGCCTACTTTGATTCTCATCACAACATATCTAAACATCAGAGCAACAACCAAAGTAAATTAAATATACATCAATAATCAAAATAAAATGAAGTGTAGCGTTTGTAAAACTGTCAAAACAAATCCAATTGTCAAATCAGGTGTAAAAGACCATTGGCACAGCACCTCTCAAAGGACACCAATGGTGGGTGTTAAGGTTCTCTTTAAGCTCTATGATCTCACCAAAATTGAGTTTGAATCCGGATTTGTTTGCGTGCTTTGCTACGATCTCATTGTTCAAATCGAGAGTTTGGAATATCAGCTCAAGACCTTGGTGGAACAAGGCAATCAAACCGAGCAAGATGGCGTCATTGACTCCTTTATCGATAATCAAATGGATCACTCTCAAGATCCCATTGAAGTGGATGATCAAAGCCAAGATGAAAACTCACAAACCCCTCTTTCTGATTACGAGACAGGGATAGAAGCAGAAGATGAAGATATAGCTCGCAAACCTGAATCCTCCAACATACAACTATCAGCCAAAGATGAAAAACTCCATGAGGAGCCTATCTTCAGTCTGGTAAAACATGAAGAAACCGACGTGGACGCCATGGAACCGGTTAATGTGAACTTGAAACGCAAGCGACCAAAGCCACGACCGCCAAATTTGCAGAAATACAACACCAGTGATGACAATTTAGATTTTGAAGTAACCATTGTCAAGAACAACCAAACCAACGATTCTCTTATTTACAAAGGGCACAAGTTTTATGCAGAGAAATGGAGAGCTCGAAGACGTGAGTAGAAATGCAAGGCGTATAGTAAATTTATCAATGTTAATTTTTTTTGGGTCAATTTCCAGATGAAACCACTTTATCCATGGGTTTGTGGAAATGCAAAGATAAAAAGTGCAAGTCCAAAGTTATCACCTACATGGATGGGCAATGTGTGCTCAAGAACTCGTTGGGTGAACACTCACATCCGCCAATTCCCAAGAAAGTATTCCTTTTCGAAGAGTTTCAAGATCAGATTCGAAAATTAGTCAACGAACATCCGGATATGACTGCAGAAGGCGTGTTTTCTGCAGCACGAATGCTCTGTCCCAATATTCCTGTGGTAAAGAACGAATCCCTCATGAGGTTCATCCGTCGAACCAAGGAGAGGGTTAAAAAGTAGGAATATTCACCCAAAAATCTCCTTCATATTCAAGCTCAATAAAGCGTCTTTTTGTCAAGGATGATCCAATACTGTTCCAAGAGAACTCTTGTCAGGTCACCATCAGAGAGATCTAACCAGCGCGTTTCTTAGAGAGGCATACTTAATAAGATTAAGAAAGATATTTTGAATCTTTTTAAGATTTTTAGTTATCTTACTTAAACCATTTTTGAAACCAAATGATAACAAATACGCATGCGCCATTCATACTCTATTTTTGGTGATCAAAATCATTGTCAAAATGCAGAACCTCTTTCCATAATCAGCTGTTGTTTTCCCCATGGTTGTTTCATGTCTCTGGTAACAAACTCGAAATATGTTGATTTGATTCCAATCAACTCAAAATCTCAGGAATTATGAATTGCAGTGTGTGCAAAGCCGTAAAAGTTGAATCGGTAGTAGATAATGGAGAGAAAGGTAGTTGGCACAGTACTTGTCAACGAACCCCGATCTTAGGCGTTCAAGTGCTCTACAAGCTGTATGACTTGACCAAAAGGGAATTTGAATCCGGATTTTTGTGTGGCGTTTGCTTTGATCTTGTGGTTCAAATTGAACGATTGGAAGCTCAACTGAAATGCCAAGTTGGGCAAGGATGTGAAAAGTATCGTAAACACGCTCTCAATTCCCTCCTTGATGATAAACTTTGGATGGAAGACAGTCCATCTCCAACTGATCTAGATGACCCTCACCATCCAGAAGAAGAAGAGGAACAACAAAATGAGGATGATGATTTTTTAAATAGTGACAATGACTCGGAACATGCTAATGATAAACATGACAGAGAGGAAGCCAAAGAGGAACTTGTTCCATCCCCTTCACCCCTAAAAGTATATCCCGTGCGAAAACGTGAAATATTCAAGTATACAAATACCGCAACAGCATTAGAAGGTGAAAAATTAAAAGATCTGGAAGTTGACACAAGTCAGAATGAAAGAGAGCCCATCAACCTGAATTTGAAGCCAAAAATCAGAGGCAAAGCACGAGTACCAATTCCTCATAACTTGACCAAGTACAACATTCAGAAGGATAATCTGGACTTCAACGTTACTGTGGGATTGACCAAAACTAACACTGATGCTTTGATCTACAATGGTAACAAATTCTACATGATGGAACTCTACAAAGATAAATTTGGTCAGTCTGGAGCATGCGACTTTCATTTTTTTAGCTGATTTTTATAACTCAATTATCATCTTTTAGGCAAGGTTCCAGAACTCATGGGTCATTGGAAGTGTCGCCACATCAACTGCCGTGGTCGATTAATGACCTATTTGAATCATCAATGTGTACTCTTGGATACCGTGGTTGAGCACTCTCATCCACCCATGCCCAAAAATCAACTGCTCATCGAAGAATTCCATGATCAAGTCAAACGATTAGTGATCGAGCATCCCGACATGACAACCAATGCCGTGTTCACAGCTGCTCAAGCCATGTGTCCCAATACGCCCATAGTCAACAAAAACCTCATGTTGGGTTACATTCGCAGACAATTAAAGCAAAGAAATGCACTTACCAATAAATAAATGACGAGTTATAATATGCAATTCATACTTTTGACTACATGGTCCTTCGAACGCTTCTCAGTCACCCTAAAGAAAATGGCATGGAGATGATTATGTTAGAGGGGCTTTTTGTCAGGTTTATGAAAAGACTTTCTTCAGAAGCCAAATACGCTTTTAGAGTGTTGCAAATGCAAATAGTGAATAATACGTTTGAAATGTGTTGTAGATTGTTTAAAAGTAAGTCAAAAGCAATGGTATTTGGCTACTTCGGCCATCAAAATTGAAATGCTAAATACAGTTGTTGAATTACCAATTCTTGTTCCAAGAACAAAATAGCTTTCAGATTTTATAATGAATATAATTTTCGTCCTCGTTTTCACAAGAAACAAATCTTTAAAAGATATTGTGAAGATTGATGAATGGCACCTTTTGCAATGCCTTTCTACTTAACTTCCTCTTCACATTATTCTTCCATGGATTGAACCTGACGACTAGCAGGTGTCACGAAAATACTAATGATATTATGATTAAGAACATGTATCTTTTTTAAACTCAATCATGCATTGTATCGTGTGTCACGTGTCCAAGACTCCACCAGTGGTCCGAAATGGCATCCAAGATCGATGGCACAGCACCTCTCAACGGACGCCTTTGGTCGGTGTTCAGATCCTCTTTAAATTGTACGATGTCACAAAAACCGAATTCGAATCCGGTTTCCTATGCGTTCTCTGTTTCGATTTAATCACACAAATTGAAAGCCTGGAATGTCAACTCAAATCCCAAGTTGATCGTGGCAAGCGCAATGGAAGGGCTGGCGTCATTGATGGCATCATAAATAACCATGAAGAAGCTCAGCCTTGGCAGATGCATCATGCAGAAGAGGTCACTGAAAGGGAAAAAATCACGGATGATTGGGGTAGTGATGGAGAAGATCATGGAAGTCTTGGTGGGGAAGATATCCCTGAGTTGGAAACAGAAGTCAGAGAGGCCAAAGAAACAGAAACTTCCCTTTGGACCTCAGAAGAAGAAGGGATCAAGGATGGTATGGAACGATTGGCTGCTGCTGATGAGACAATGTCAAATGAATCTCGGGAATACAATACTCAAGAACAGAACCTGGACTTTGATGTGACCTCACAGAGATCTCGAACAGGCAGGGATGTAATTGCATATCAAGGCTTTAAGTACTTTCTGAGCCCTAGAAGAGGAGGTAAATATTACAGTTAAGATTTCAGACGACGTTTAAAAGCTCATGGATTTTTGATGGGGTTACAGCAAAAAAGAACTCGACCGAGTCGACTACTCAGGAATGGCGATGCTCAAAGGCCAAATGTAAAGCTAAATTGACCACTTACCAGAATGAGACTTGTGTTCTCAAAGACACGGTCATGGCACACAACCATCCTCGAAATCGGGTTTACAATGTCCAGGAGAGTAATCTGGACTTCAATTTGTCAGTGGGGCGGAATAGCCGGGAGAATGATTCCCTCACTTACCAAGGATACAAGTATCGACCGGCTCCCATGGCCAAAGCTCAAGGTAATCTGCTTAGAAAAAAGCGAAAACTTGGCAGATTCTAGCACAAACCTTTTTTACAGATAAAAATAGTGAGACCATGGCTACTTGGAGATGTCGATATTCCAAATGTCGAGGCCGAGTGGTCACTTTCATGAATGACCAATGCGTTTTGAAGGATACTGTGATTGAACATGACCATCCGCCAATTGGGAAGAAGCTTTTACTCTATGAGGAATTTCAGGATACCATTCGGAAAATCATTTCTGATCATCCTGAAATGCCTCCAGATATTGTGTTTTCTTCAGCTCAGTTACTTTGCCCACACATTCCTATCGTCAAGACCAAACCTCTGAGAGAATTTATTCGAAGGACCCAAGCCAAAAAACGAAAGGCACACGAAGACGGAAGCCTTTAAATAATCGGTTATCATTTCTTTGTTTGTTCGTACATCGTGTTTGATACTTGGCATTTTGAAACGGTGAATATAAAAGCATTTACCTTTCAATTATGTTCAGTTCATTTGAACTCCTTCATGTGTGGCAAAAAGAACAGCGGGGTTTGTCCAAAGTAATCTGCTTTACATCTAAGTATAGTTTCAAAGTAATTATCTTAACTAAAAGTCAATATCTTTCGAAAAATATTCGCTTCATTTATTTAACAATGTTATGTTTGATATCAATGGCGTTATCTGTGGTGACGTTGGTGGGTGCTCTGTCAGGTTGAACTGTGTCTTTTTCGCGGGTATTTTCAGATGCGCTGGCTTCTTCTGGTTCAGCCTTAATGAGGTCAGGCTTCAGGTCAGGTTTGACGTCTTCAGGCTCGGCTACGTCGAGTTGAATGTCCGGTTTGACTTCAATTTCTTGGATCTCGATCTTGATGCGTTTCACGATGGGTTCCGACACCTCCGAGTCTAGGTTCTCTCTGACCAATTTGACCAGGCCATCCGCCTGCTTGATGGCATCATATACGCCTTCACATACATCTAAAAAGTTCTCCGGCACATCCACTTCACCATAATAAGCGCCCGCCATGGCGCCAGCCATACTTCCAATAGTATCTGTGTCGCCGCCAAAGCTAATAGCCAATTGAACCGTGCGCACAAACCGGCTAGAATCGCGTAGCTGTTCGATGGGTGACTGCGCGCGCAGGAAGCTGAAAATGGCGCTGGGTACTGAATGTAGCGCGGCCACGCCATTCCCCAAAGACAGCGCTAGATCGTCATTTTTGGTGGCTAACGCCTTGCAAATGATTTCAAATTTGTACCGATAAGTCTGTTTCGATTTCGGATCTTCGCCAAAAGACTCGACCAATTCCAGCATCTTGGCCAAGAAGGGCTCTCTATCCACCCCATCTAAAGCCAAAGCCACCGCATAAGCCTGCAATTGCGCTCCTCGCACGCCTAGCTGGTGAGAGTGTGTAATACGCGCCGACGCTTCAGCCATTTCTAGTAGCTCAGCTCGTGAGCGTCCATGACAGAACATGGCCACCGGATGGACGCGCATGGCGGCGCCGTTGCCAAATGAGCCCTCATTCTGAAATTGCTCTTTGGCCGGCCCAAAAGGATCGCTGCAATCTGATTTGTGCAATTTCTCAAATACTGCTGTGACGGCCTCTCCATAACCTCTTCCTTGTTCTCTGTGATATTCATCCACAAATCGCCGCGCCAAATTCCGCGGGTCCAAATGCGTTTTTGTCTCTAGCAGAGAGTAGGCTAGTTGTCGGGACATGGCTGTGTCATCGCTGAATTCTAGGACGCCATCCCGTTCAGGTTCCCAGGCGTCGTACAACCGGAACTCGCGCTTTAATCGTGAAAATGGGAATGAATTATTTCCGTTCTTGAACTCCAGAGGACCGCCTAAGCAATCGCCTAGAACTGCACCGAGCATGCAACCGCGGAATCGCTCCTGGAGCTCGTCTTCACACTTGTCCATGTCCATTTTAGACGACACGGACGTTATTTAGGCGATCACGGGTGATGGAATGCGGTTTTGGCGGGGATGAAAACCTGAAGAACGTCGGGATGAGTGAATGAACGTCTGTCTGCTCTTCTGAAATGTGTAGAAAATTTTGGTAGAGTAAAGAAAGAGCTGCCAAACTGTGGCAGAGAAGTTCAGTCAGATTTGGTCCGATATTATGCCAAATCCATGGCGAGGCAAACCTGGATTTAAGCATACTTGATAAAGAAATGCGTCTTGTTAGAAAAGGAAAATATTTTTGCAACCGTTAATCACCGATGTCAAAGATGAGTGACGTCATATTTAACCAAATTTGTACCTAACCTAACCTAACTTAAACCTAACCTAACCTACTTTAACTTAATTCAAACCTAACTTAACCTAAATTTAACCTGAGAGGTGTGACGTCACTCATCTTTGACATCGGTGATTAACGATTAGAAAATATTTTTACCATTGACCGAAAGATACAGTCAATACATTATTGAATATCTCTTGATGAAAGAAGAATGTTGCTGCGCAAGGTTGTCTAATATTTTACTTGGATTTTACATGTGTGCCTTGGTGTTTTTTTTCAAAATTTATATGCTACGTTACAATCAATGATTCTCTCAAGAGAAACCAAAACAAATCAGTTCAATCTTAGTCCTAGTTTTGAATTTGCTCACCATCTCTGATTCATTTTGTGTTCTTTGATCTATGTTTGGCAAGCCTGATGTTGACCGCCTCGATCCTTACCGATCAAAACACAGGGCGCCCAAGTAAATTTTAAAAAAAGTCAAAACACACTTCCTTCATTTGATTTGTAAACCAATGAAATATGTTTAATACCATTTCACTTTGATCATGTCTTTTACCCGAAAATATCGGAAATGGTGGTCACACGGAACTGGAAATTACCATTTTCTTGTTATAACATCCAAAAGGTGCATCTGAATTTACAGTGCTGTCCCTATCATAACAATAAACATTGCCAACCATGTGTATTATCTTCCCATGAATATACATGTTTGACTTTGTTACTTACCATGATGCTTTTTGGGGTCGTTCCACGTGGTTTGTTCCGATCTAAGTGGTTTTCCTTGCGCTACCAATCCACTGGATTAGTACCACGCCCTCAACGCCTCCGTTATGGCCAAAATCAGAACGATTCTCAAGGATGGGAAAGTGTCATTGGACTGGAAGTTCACGCCCAGATTTCAGCCCGCTCAAAATTGTTCTCATCGGGTTCTGGGCGGACTTTGGGTGCGGCTAATTCTCAGGTTATGATTGGATTTTGTGATTTACGTGCTTTAACCAATTTCCGGCTGATTTTCAATGGTTTTGTAGGTAACGTTATTTGATGCGTCCATACCTGGCACATTGCCCGTGATTAACCGTCGATGTGTGGAAGCGGCGGTCCAAACGGCATTGGCTTTGCAGTGTCATATCAATCCCGTGTCCACTTTTGATCGGAAACATTACTTCTACGCCGATTTACCCACAGGTGGCAGATCTTTTTAACTTGAAATTTTAACCGATAATTGGCAAATATCATTTGATTTCAAAGGCTATCAAATCACCCAACAACGCCAAGCGATAGCCGTCAAAGGTCAGTTGGACTTTACCGTTCGACGTTCGGAAAGAGTGCCGCAAAGCTACCAACATTCAGTAGGCGTAATTCAATTACAATTGGAACAAGATAGTGGAAAAAGTCTGCACGATGCCGATGCGGGCAAGAGTCTGATCGACTTGAACCGTTGCGGCATGGGTTTGATGGAAATCGTCTTTGAGCCTCAATTGAGTAATGGGGAAGAAGCCGCGGCCATGATTCATGAACTGATTCTGATCCTCCAAGTAAGTTCAGACAAGTTCTTGGTTCAGATAACTTGAATCAATAGATAAAAAAGCCCCTAAAAATGGTTAAGCAAAACTTTCAACATCTCGATATTATACTTGGTAATTTCTCGATAATAACCGCAGTTCAGACCGATTGAAAAAATCGGTGATTAACGCTCTGTTTTCAAAATTAAAACTTAACGAGAAAAGTTATTGTCACCTAAATCTTTAATTGATTGGGGAAATGTTTTTCGAGCTTTTAAGCCGCGTGCTTTGAAGTGTTTGATGAATCCTGTGGTATCGAGATGATTTTCTCAAAAAGTATGTATTTCGAAAAATAAATGAAACGATTTGGTTTTCCGTTTCTTTGCAACACCCAGTATGCCCACTTTTGTTGAATCAACGGTCCTATTAAAGAAACCAAACCGTTTTTCTCTTGTTGAATGTGAAATGTTTCACTTTTTTGCGGTCTTTAGAGACTGGGAACATGTTCATGCAAAATGGAGGAGGGAGCCCTTCGTGTGGATGCCAATATCTCTGTGAATCGTCCCGGAGAACCTTTGGGAGTGCGAACCGAGGTCAAGAATCTGAACTCTATCCGGTCTGTGAGCAATGCCATCGAGTTTGAAGTAGACCGACAGATTGCCGTTTTGGAATCGGGTGGAAACGTCGAAAATGAGACCCGGAGCTTCAGCTTCCCTGTCAAGCGAACTGTCCCGATGCGAGATAAAGAAGCCAAGCAAGATTACAGGTTTCTTCCCGAACCAAATTTGCCTCCATTGAGACTTTGTGACAAGCCCTCAAGTAGCAATGAAGAGAAGGCCAGTGCACATATAGTGAACATCAGTGACTTTCGAGACACGCTGCCTGAGTTACCCAATGCCCAAAGACAAAGATTAGTGTCCGAAACTGGCATCTCAATTGAAAGTGCCTCGCAGTTGGTGAATGAACCAAGTCACCTTTCGTTTTTTGAAAAAGCTATGGTTCAAAAGCCTCAGAGTCCTCAAATATTGGTGAATTTGCTTCAATCTTCCGTGGTAGAGATGTTGAACAATCTAGAAACAACCTTGGAGCAATTGCATCTGACTCCGGAACAGTTGGTGGAATTAGCTGATATCAAGCATAAAGACGATCTTCCCCATAATATCATAGTCAAGGCCGTGAAGATTCTAGTTGAGAAACCATATCCGTCTGCTGAGAGTTTAATTCAGGAAATGAATTGGCGAGAGACGGTCAGAAATATGGATCTCATCCAGGAACTTGTGACAAAGGCTTTGAACAACGAAAAGAAGCTAGTCAAACGTTATCTCAAGGGTAAAGATGAGCGGAAGATTGTTGTCCGTTTGGCACAAATTGTGGACGAAAATTATCTTGGAGACCTGGATATGAAATTAGTGACCCAAGTGATAAGGAATATGTTAAAAGACATGGAGAAGACAGGAACGCAATAAATGCGAAATAATGTGTATTGTATTTGATCTTTATCGCGGTTACAGGAGATTTCAAAAATGGCTAGCAATGGGGTATGTTGAACAAAATCTTGCTTCTATGTACATATTGTCGAATCGCTAGCAGCATTCATCACATTATCGGGGCAAATTGGTAAATAGCTAAAATTTAAATGCTTAACAGAACGTCATGTAATGGTTAGTTAGTAGCTGCCAAATTGGAGGGCACAAAGGGGAAAAAAATATGAGATAAATGGAGATTTACAAATTTTCAAGTAAATCATGTCAAACGGCTCTTTGGCATCAGATCACTTGACTAAATAAACTGGAGAAGGAAACAAAACAACATTAAGACAAATGAGAATTCAAAATCAGTTGCGGTGACCAGAGGAGAGAAATTTGCATAAATTTTGACTTGAACGCGCCTGTTCTATACCGAGAAGGTGTGAAGGACACATCGTTGTGATTTCCTAAGCAGAAGCAAAAAAAATGAAGACACTCTAGCTTGCTTTAGAGGTGCGATTGGGGCCTCGGCAGTGCTGGTCAATCCCTTCTACGTACGTTACATTTGCTTAATTTGTGATGTGGGTGTTTGCACTTCCTAGACCTGTTTCTAGAAAAGCTTGAGTCGCTTCTTCAAATCGTTTCGTCGCCACTTGGGAAGGCGGTAGAAATCTTCGCGGGGCATGTTAAACGCCATGGCGAAGTCCGCATCGGATAAGTGTTTCTCCAGGTTGCATCGGTCCACATCTGGGGGAATCTTGTAATTATTAGTGAAGAGCATGTGAAGGGGATAGATCTTGTATTCACCGGAAAATGCACCAGGAATAGCAGAAGTTGGGGTATCCCGTCCGCTATTGAATAACGAGCGGGAAGTCCCAGGGTAGAACCCATGGCTGTAGGTGCTACTACCTCGGATGAATCCTCCTGCCATTTGATCGGTCATATCCGTTCTGAAGGATGCTTGAGATACCCCGTCGTCATTGTAGTTCATTCCGGGCCCTGGCGTCATGCTGGTGCTGAAGCCAGTTGGCAGTGTGGAAGCCCTCATGGCATGTGTGTAACCAGGCTTCGGAGGGCATGAGATCGGGCGGTGATGCTGGGAAGCTGACAATTGATCCGTACTTGCCTGGGGGTGCACGGGGGTGGCCATTCCTGATTCACGGGCATATCGTGACACCGAGGAACCACGACGAGCATGTGGAGGCACATGGAAATGATTTATACTTGCCATGGATCCAATCCGATCGCCAGGCTCAATGGGTCGTCTCAAGCTGTATGTGGAAGAACTACTATACATGCCATGCCCACCATGATAGGGACCCCAGCCAGGAACATGTGTGGTGGAACGAGAAAACCTGCCACCAGCTGCAGAGTAAGCACGGCTACCATGACCGCCAACGCCGTCAACCCCACCCCCCGGGGTTTCATAACCATAACGGAGTGAGGCACCTGGGCTACTGGCTCTTGAATAGCCGTAAAAGGTGCCACTGGCTACCGAAGCACGATCTGCCGCATCCATGCCAGAGTTTTCAAAACCGTTGCTAATGAACACCCCACCATTTTCATCAGGTCCTGGACCGCATCTGGGATGCCATATGGCAGCTCCTTGAAGAAACATTTCCTCGCCGTCTCCAAATGGTTCACCACACTTGGTGCATCGGGCACAAGTGGGATGGAAGTGATTGTTGTCCCCAGCCTGCAAGACCTTTCCCGAAATGAACCGACGACAATAGGTGCACTTGACTCCGAAAAGCTGCTGATAATCTCGTTCACAGTAGGGATGGCCATCTTTGCCCATGTATTCCCCATGGAGCAGGGCATTACATGCCTTACATTTGAAGCACCAAACATGATATTGTTTATCCAAGGCCATCAGGGCTTGCCCATCCCGAAGTTCCTCACTACATCCAGCACATATGTCATCCCCGACACCAGTACCCCCTGTAGCTGGTTGGGTAGCCGTCATGGCTGGAGCTCGTCCATTGGTAACCGAGTTATTCAGGGACGAGGGAGCCGCCACTTTAGTGGTTTTGATATCCGCTATGCTGTTGGTGAGATCTTCTAGAGCATTATCTAAATCTTTTCCGGCCTTCACACACTTCTGACACAAACAGGCTTTTCCCGTAAAGGTGACCCGTTCGCCAGTTGGAAATGGCTCTCGACATCCGGCGCACGTGAAGCAGTTCTGATGATAAGTTTTCCCCAAAGCTGTCACCACTTCACCTTCAACATACAAGCCACAGCGGGTGCACTTGGTGCCAAAGTTTTTCTGATAGCATGAGGCACAATAATAATCCCCACTTTTGGTAAAGAATCCGCCTTGAGATAACGATTTCGAGCAGCCTTTACAACGGAAGCACTGGGAATGGAAGTAGAATTCATTGACCCGAAGCACTTCGCCCGAGCATTTCTTCTTGCAAGTCTTACAATGGGCTTTCCCACTCGAGGAGCCTCCACCGCCCAAAAGTTTCGATTTAAACAATGACAAACCTCGCTTCTTTGTTGGGGTTTTGGCAATCTCGTTCCCATTGGCCCCCATGTTAGCATTGGTATTGCCTTGGGTTGAAGACCCAGGCATCCTCCCGTTTTCTTCTTGGGCGTTCGAGTTGTCGACGGTGTGAATGGATTGGTTAGAAGTGGCACTGGCTTGGGGATGCTGCTTCCCTGACCATATCTGTAGCACCATACCTGGAGTCGAACCTAGGGAACGACTTCAAGATTTGTCACCTTCCCCAATCATTCGCTGGAAGCCTAGACACACCGCTTGTCTCCTAGGGCCAATTTGAAAGACATCTGTTTGCTATCGTAGAAAAGGCCGGCCCACCAGGAAAGAGTCTTTCTTTCTTTCTTTCTCTCTTTCCTTCCCACTCATTTGTTGTCGTGTTGTTCCACTTTCCCATCGACCTTCGACATTGACCACACCTGTCAAAGTAAGAGCATTGTAATAAAATGGGATTCGATGAAAGGGAGAAACATCCCTGCCAAGCACAGAATAAAAACGATTTAGATTCCTAATGATCCAGATCTAGGCGTGTAAGTCATAGGGAACCCTATTGTTCCCTCTCGTCTTCGATGATGAGCACCGTAAAGAACTACTCAGACATTGCTCATCATGATATTCATGTGTGACTAGGGTGCATGCACTCCTCTCTCTAACGATTCTGTCGGTCTTTCGCGGAAAGAACAGATTACTTTGATGATAGGAAAGCTCAGCAATATCATGGAGTTTGCCAAGATTAGGAGAGGAGAGCGGAAAATATGGCCTGTCGTGACATGAAAGGGAAAGCCTACTCAAGCCAGAACAGTTTTTTTTGTTCTAGGCCCGACCTTGGCTTGATCAAATCAATATGCATTGGACAGATGGGGGTCGGAGACTGTCTTAATAACCTTGTGCCAAGGTTTCGATGGCCTTTCAAAGTGTGGCGAAGAATTTCAAAGTAAAGGTTAAATCGAACCTAGCAACGACAAATAGTTTCCCCCTTGCCAAGCTAGGATGAGAAAGTGAAAAAAGCACACGGATCAATCATGCCAATTGGTTGGCTCTAAATGTCGATCCATTAAGCTCACACGACTCAAACACGCCCTCGTTCCCAAAACACGACTGGATAAAGCCAAATGTGACCTATTTTTCCTTCGCCTGACACACTTCGGAAGCCTGGAACACGAGTTCCATCATGAATTAGGTGTGTGTTTGCCTATCGACATAGTTGAACGCCATAATATTGGGCCTATGTGCTCCAATTAGAAGTTCAATAAAGTTGCCAAAAATCCAACAAATAGTAAATACGAGGCACAAGATCAAAAATAGTATTGAATGTGGGCGAAAACTACTCGGTCATTGTTTGAAAGATCCATTAGTGAGTAGTAGCTCCGAAAAATGCGTGAATCCATACGAATAAGATCCAACTGCCTTGTTTTTCTGGTTTGTGTTCGACAGAGGAGTGTTAATAAATCGACCACCCACTGTATTCATGGTATTCTCAACCCAGAACAAACTAGTGAGCTCCACAAATTAAGGAACGTGTGCATACACATTCAGCACACCACCAATCCAGAGATAGAGAATTAGAGATAGGGGCCAAAGGACGAATCAGAGGGGCAAAGTAAAGCCAGTCTTTGAGCCACCATTTGTTCAATGGAACACCCTAACATTACCAACGCAATATTGTGTCGGATGACACAACTGGTGTTCTTCAAACAACCTCATGGAGAGAGGATATGTCACTCACTTTTCCCCCTGGCAAATATTTGTTGTATTGCATACGAGCCAAATAGGTAAAGTTCAGGTAGGAGACCACCAACAGTTTTAGGAGCCAAAGTACGCGGTTTCACGTCGACCCTTGAAATTGAAGAGTCTTAGAAGTTTTCCAGCGTCTTCATGGTGCTCTACATTCTTGTGAGATGGATGATGTGTTCGAGTTCGATCTGACAGAAATGATTCTGGACGCTTGGCAGACAACTCATTATCATTTTCTCGATGATACATCCTTCCATCCAAGGAAATCTTCCCCCAATTTATTCATTTATGCATAATTGGACCAGGTGTGTGCATGTGAGCAACAAAGTTTGGCAAGGTAGATTTCCTTCTTCATTTAAGGGCATGGATTCAATAGTTGGATAACCTTTTAGGCTAATCACTTTAAATGGCTCTGCCAACATTCCCGAAAAGGCATTCCTCTTCCAGCATTGTCATCCATCTTACCGACTTGTCAATGTAAAACAAACGATGTTAAACGTTGTCAGATTTTTTCGACTCTTCCTTTAGAGATTTGCTCACTTATCGTGCAGTTACACTCTTCAAGTAATTCAGTGTTTAATATGGATCTCAATCGGACTTAACTTTGTCATCTTTCCTTAAAAAGATGCCTATCATCAATCTTGAGAACGAAACGCAACTTCAACAGGATGAACTAGAATCTCCAGCCTTTTCTTCTTGCTGATATTGCACAACGTGTTTTGTCAAGTTATAAACAACTGGATTCGATAAAAACCAGTTTCGAGGGATGTGGGACGGAACGAGAATTTGAATAAATCCACTTGCACTTTCAGAGCTTCTCTCTCTATACACATAGAGAACACTTTTCCATCGGAGGGTTTAGGTGATGTCACTCAAATCCCTCATCCATAGCAAAACGAACATAGAGTACTCCTTTCTCCAGAGACAAGGTCACACTCATGTGATTTGGGTGTGGTCTGGGTTTTGAGACTGCTGCCCGTTTGATTGATATTCTTCATAATCGTTAACCTTAGTTAAGGCCAATCTAGTCTCAAGGTTTCGCCTATCACCCCACATACACAGAGCAAAGGCGCCCTTGCGGGAAAGAACCAACCAAATTAACATGTTCTCCGTGCGTACGGACGCACAATACCTACATTGGCTTTAAGATGTACTGGCAAGCGTTCATTGGCAAAGACCAAATCTGACTCCCCCTCAAAAGACATTGAGTGACCAATAAGGGGATGAGCCAACAAATGAAACCGAGGGGTCCATGAAACGTATTTTGCTCAATTTCAAATTTCCTCGACCCTCTATTGACCCTGTCACTTGAGTCTGAGAACTTAGCCCAGCCATTCCAAGTCCAGTGAACAAAAGCCTCATCTTGTCAATTTAAGACACATAAATGTCAATTTCAATGAATGCCAACAACTTTGAAACTTCCAGTTTGACGTGTCAAAACGATGCTGAAGAGGATTTGAGCGTGAGGTGGTGGCCATTTTACCATCAAAGAGGGCTTCTTCACTTGTCATGGATGGTCGTTATTAATGAGGAATTTATTCTAAATAGGTAAAAAAAATTGCACGGCTTTGTTGGAAATCTTGTGGTAAATTAATGTGTTCATTAACCAAAACCACCCACTGACCAACCACTCATCCATCATGAGAGGTTGGTCCGGCTCCGAAATAAATGTTTTTCCCTCAATCCAATCGCATTTTCAAATGTGTTTTTCATTGCCCACCATTCAAATGGCGTTGATTAATGTGCGCATGATTCAACAATTTGCATCACTCAAATCATATCTTCATTTGAAATTCGCAGCTTTATCTTCAATATGGGGTCTCTTAAACTAAAGTCACGTTTCGATTCTTTTGGAGGCTAGAACTCTTTTTCATAGCACTTCGCGATTGATTATTTAGCAGATTAGAGCGTTATAAAAAGGTTCCTAATTACAATGAATGCAAATACAAAGATGAGAGAACTCCAGTTCCAAGCACGCTAGATGAGATTTGACGATGAGCCCAAAGAACATTAGCAAATAGTGCATAATATTTGCCATCTTCAGGTCTGGTTCTTCCATTGGAATGCAACCATTCGGATAAGGTTGAGTAATATCTGGACCCTATGTTTTCGACTTAAGTTACCATCAAGGAATCAGTTAGAAACTGGTTTCAATATCTCTAAGTGCCTGAAACGAGTGGAATAGCTCTTGTTCCAAGAAACAACGTTTTGCCTAGTTTTTTAAAACTATTTCAGAGTGGCGAATTGGGCGTCCAAATTATCGTCGTTATGATTTGAAGTTATCAACAAGGCACGGAATTTCTCGGAAGACTCTCGTTCGAAAAGAGATCGACAGTTTCAAGGCGTGCAATGTGCTTTGTATTGGACCTGACAATAGGCACCATTCATGGATTTTGACATGGGAAAACGTCTGAAATCGCTCATCTGTCACCCTGACAGCCGTTGAGCTCTGTTTCGTGACGGACAAGGGAGCTAGTACAGACCAAACGAAAACACATCCCAGCTCCCAAGTGTGAAAAATACAATCCATTCATCCTTTGGGGCGGGTATTACGTGGACTGTTGCTTTCAAGATTATCTTCATTTCCATGGATTAGAGTCTTGACTGGGTAGGTTAAACAGTTTTTGATTGGCTGTCTGCGAGATACATGGCTCAAACTGGGTTTGCCTTCTAGGCTTTGAGATGTGGATTTGGCATGCCCTCTTAGGCAAGGTTCATTAGGGCACAATAAAATAAGGGGAAGAGTTGAAGCCGAAGTCAAGTGTGAGTGTAGCAATTTGCAAAGGGACTTGAACCGAGATGATGGAGTTGGGGGAACTCAACCTCACCATCTTAGCCTGACGCGCCACCTGCACCCTTCCTTTAGGTTCTGGTAAGGGTTGAAAATCGCATTGGTCTGATATGGCTGGGCCATTTTGATATGGTAATGAGACCAACTATGCATATCGGGCTTGACATTGATGACCCTGAAGATGAAACATAGGCTTGCTGACAAATCTGGAGGACTCGTTGGCGTGCCATCGTTCATGTTTCAAGAATGAAACTTTGTGTATCGTAATTTTATTCCAGACTTTGCCTGACTTGTTCACGTCGTCTGTTGTTAGAGGTGGGTAGGCCTCATGGTGAGAGGAGCGAACTTGATATTCCATAAAAGTTGCTAATTACTTTTTACACAGTCATCAAGGTGTGCTGAACATGGGAGAAGGTTGTACAATACCTCATGGACTGAATTGGGCTTCGTATTACGCTCAACAAGAGGAGGGTCCTCTTTGTGAATTGAAGGCGGAACGTAAGATTTTCGAGCGAGTCATGCCCAAATTTTTGTCCCTCCAATTGTTTAATTACGGTATCGCCTTTTCATCTTCAACGTTCACTCACATGATAATTGGGCAACACTGTTTGGTTGGTTAGGCCTAAACACGCTTGGGTTTACTTGCAAAAGTGTGCATCCTCACATAAGAGAACGTGATTTATGATGTTTACATTATGTGAGAGAGTTCCCAGCAAATCGAGTATCCTAAAATATTGCATGACTTCATTATAGTTTTCTCAGCATGGAGCACGACTTTTGCGTGTTGCACTTTACCCTCTTCAAGTTATTACTGAAATGAACATCAGTTGAGAGTACTTTGAAAATTTCTTGTGGTTTGAATATTTATTTACTAGCCAGTTTCGGAATGATGATGATGTCATTTTATGATTATTACATTAGCTCGATCTGGAGCAGAATTCTTGTGGCAAAAGGAAACCATTGTCACTAATATTTGTGTCTTCACACTTTATACATCGAGTGCATCTTAGCCTTGGATGTGATTGTTGAAAAAATCCCGTGATAAAGTTATCTTTTGGTGGCCAAATGCAATTAGAGCCATGGGAATATTCGAGGGACGTATTTTAAATTTTACGCAGAACCGCAAAGATTCAAGTCTCCAGGGGCGATTGGATGATGAAGTCAGACCTTGAGGGTAGTCTGTACAAGCACTTTTCTGCCTGAATTGAACGTGGAGGGATGACAAATATGTTTTTGAATGAATGCATACTAAGGACGAAACGGAAAGGCACCCCTAAAAAGCTATCTTCATCTCCAAGAACTAATGCTCACGGTAGTTCGGAGGACCAACCAAGAATCTGTTTTTTGAACTTCAGTATTTTTTACAGGTGTTTGGAAGAGACAAAATTTCTCGGTCAATCAATTTCCATTAAGCACTCTTCTATTTGGAAGTTCGCATTTGAAGTAACAGTAGTTTCTGCAGTTTTTTGATTGCACGAATTCATAATCAAAATAAGAACACCGATAATAAATGGATGACTAATCACTTTGATTGATTCAGATTCTTGCGCACGAAATATCGTGAAATTGAGCCGGAAAGTCTCGGTAACTGGGGCTCTTTTTTCCAACGTTATGATGTTGAACAAAGACTTTTTTGCCGTTCCCGAGTAACAAATTGCTTCATGTTGGGCTAATTAAGTCCACATTAATTGAATGATGATGGCTAAGGTCGGGACCTCGATTCTTTCATGATCATCGCCATGAAATGAGTTCAAAAGGAACTTTTTTCAGAGGCGTTGCAAACTATCATATTACTTGTTTTGACAAAGATCTTATAAATCATGGGTGATTAACCCGATTCATGGGCCCGTGAGGACAATACCTCGAAGATTTGACCTCTGGGCCAAGTCTTGGTGCAAGCCAATACACTTAAATCAAACCCACCAAATTACGGGTCGATCCAAGGTTGAAAGAAGCGCCTTCTAAAGTTACACCTGCAACATGATAGTGAAAGGGTTTTTAGGCAGAGAGAGAGAGAGATCATGTGGAGGAGTGAATTATTGAAAGCTATAAAACGCAAAAACTATCTCCATGGTGTTTTCCACACCCGTCAAGCCTGAACGGAAAATGAATTGAATAGGTATTGGGCGGTCATAGATGGAGTCAAGCTGAGCAAATGGGCCATCCCAATCATCGTTTGAGGGAGGGTTTGATCTACATAGCTGTTTTTCCTTCCTTTCCAAGCGTTTCTCAAGGTGGAAAGTGTATAATCTTATTGCCCATCTAACTTGGATAATCCCATCTATCCGGCTTGAATGGGCAAAATGAAGAAACCGGAGCCGCTCTGCACTTCCTAACAATAATTTGGAAGCTCTCTCTACCCCTTTCACACACATTTTAAAGTCGTCGCTATCTTCCTGAGCGGAGCTTTGTTTACAGTGTCGTGGTGAACTAAACTTTCTGCTCTATTACATCTGAAGTGAATTGAATCGGAAAAAAGTGATAGAAACCAATATCTTACCTCTCTTAGTCCGTTATGTCACAATGGAGTCTTCGTCTGGTGGAGTGTTTGTGAACAAGGCCGCATGTATGTATGCATGTATGTATGAAGTGCCTCTCACTCAATTCTGTAGTGTTGTTGCATTCATGGTAAATGTTGGAAGTTGCTCTTGAACACTCCAGCCCCGAAAATGAAGATGATCAATGGAGCAAAAGCTGCCCCAGTACTACTAGTCGTTGTACTTGTTCTCCAAAGCACTGTACTAACATGAACAACTACCTACATACACTCAGCACTTGTCCAATGTTGCTTGGCTACTGTATCCCGGGCCTCCTCCACCTTCTTCTCTACCTCCTCCTCCGAGTTACTCGCTTCGTTTTGGTGCACAAGCTTGTGGAGGTTCGACTTGCTCGTCTTGGAGTTGGTAAAGATCGTCTTTCTCCAAGACGAATCTTTTCAAAGTCTTCCTTATGCTCTACTGCATGAAGAAGAACTACTCCTTGGCCCAGTCGAACTCTCGCACTGGATTTTTCGTTCCACACAGACACAGGACTTGATCGATGGATAGAGCGACTAGCGCCGAGGTTAGCGCGGCGGCGCGCTCGAAGAACACCCTCTCCTTCCTTGCTTCATCCATGCTTGACACTGGAATGGACAGGGAGAATGGGGACAGGATTTGCTCCAAGCCCTCCCTGCTCCAAATGCCAGTCCAGGGTGCCCGGACACGCCTCAAATTAAGCTTAGGAGCTGGATATATTGCCTCAAAGGAGCCGGTTTTGGAGCTTAAATTGGTCAGAGTTTTAGTAGCTATTATTTTTCCAAAGGATAGATGCAAAAGCAGGTTGAGTTACAGCCTGGAATGTTTGAGGCTTCATTGATGAGGAACATTTGAAGAGTGGAACAACTTGGGCTCTCCAAGGGCAAATACAAGCCCAGTCTGTGCCATTTATGATGGAACGGAAAGCACTTTTTGTGGCTTGAAGGGTGCCAGCGCAGATGAATGAAAGGTGCCTCTTCTACTTTCCCCATTCATTCAACTTGGCGGGCCATTCGATCAAATGAAAGTGATTTGAAAAGATTCTAAATCCCAAAATGAAACACGCTTTTCTTTATTCATTAGAAAATGCACGTTTTTTCATTGCAACTGTTTGAAATGTTGCTGCAAATTTCATTAGAAGCCGATAATGTGCATTCCGAAATGACTTAGTGCTGACAATACACTATCCATTCTCATTTCAGCACTTGAATTTTATTCCTTTTTCTGCTTTCTTTTCAAAAATTACAGTTCTGGCTTCAAACCTTGCACCCAATGATCAAAATTATTTGGTAGGATTGCTTTGATCGAGCCAATTTTAACCACATTAAAGCCGACAAATTTTATTAGAAACTGAATTGAACTGAAACCAGCGAAATATATCATTTTTGTTGATGAAAGGAGGAACTTTTTCACGATGATTTTTTTTTTCAAAATAGGTAGACGTTTGAACTTCATTACTGAATGATTTTTTTTTGATCCCTTTAAATCTCTTTGGTTTGCATTTAAGCTACCTAAAGCTTTTCAAATTCCCTGGGGTGTATAACTTTACTTTTTTCGAAAATATTGTTTACACACTGCGCAAAAATTAAGATTTTGGATTGATGCTGCTAGGGTCGGAAGGGTTGAGTCAGCGAAGTCAGCCATCACATCGTCCAAATATTCCCGATAGGCAATTTCATGTCCGATATCAGAATGGTTTCCGCCTGTGAGCGTGGAATACCGTCTAAAAGTTTCATTGAGAAAAGGTCGAGGAGGAGAATCGAACCTGGGGCCTCTCTTACTATGTAAAATTGCGCTTAGCACGACACCATATCTCTTGTTGTTTTTTTAAAGTTACCGCTGTTCTGAAGGATTTCCTTGAGCGTACTTGGGATTTCAGCTGTTGTAAACCAAGGGGAGTCAATGAATGTTCTTTTTGGAAAGGAGAGAGGTCAATCCGTGCTCATGTGAACATCAAAGATGTCAACATTAACCAATAATATCTTAAGGAGGTAGGACATTCTCTTCCAACTAATTTTTTAGGCCTACCTACTTCATTACAAGCCGTTTTTATTACAGGTGTTCCAGTTTAGGCGGACCCGGATTGAATTTTTCCCGATCCTTGAACGCCAATCGAGCCGTGGTGACTAAAGTTAGTCGGACCACTTATGAGAGAACCTATCCTGAAACATTGATGGTTCAACCTGATGGCTCCACTATCCGAGTTCGATATCACATCCCAAGACAAATAATCAAAGTAAGGTTGAGACATACGCCCTTGAAGTGAAGGTTCAATGATTCACGTGTATGAATTTGCAGCTACCTATTGATATTCAAAATTGTTCAATGGCGGATTTGAAGAAGATCAAGGCTTTGCGAACTCAAAGAGAGAAGAAGGCATCCGTTGAAGAGGATCTTAACGTGAAAGCATTCGATCCCTTGGACTATTTGAAGTGATCCCTCGAAGAAAACTCGAAAATCATTCTCGTCTTGAACTCGACTCTTGTGATCTAAAAGTTGTAGTCTGTAGTGTAATTAGTGTGCGGCAGCATGGCTGATATGAAGGAGGGATTTCTGTGTCCCATATGTATGGAAGATTTGGGCGATGTGATCCAATTGCAAGTGCACTTTGAAGAGAAACATTCCAAAGAAGATCCCGTGTTTATTCAAGGTCTCAAGGAGCTCTTTGGCAAGGCCAAGAAGAAGGTGCTCAACTCTGAGGCATTCAAAACCAATCTACCGGACTTGCAGGCTGAACAAAAAACTTGGGATTCGCTAATTGAGGTGAAATCCTTTGATTCCAACATCCATGCAGCCTCAGGTATTCACTCCTCTCATTGGGAGGATCCAGATCTGAAGAAACTGATGACCAGCCACACCAGCATATTCTTGGAAGAGCGACGCAAACGTCAGGGACGTAACAAACGAACGAATCAGGTTCTCATTCGTTTGGAGAAGCTCATTCGGAACTATCCGCGAGATCCTGCCAAACGCCGGCTTCATGAGCAACGCATCGTGCCTTGGATTGACGAGGACAATGTCAAGCTGTGTCCCAATTGTGCCAAGAGCTTCAACTTTGCCCGACGAAAGCATCATTGTCGTCTCTGCGGAGGAGTCATCTGCAACGATTGCTCCACCCCGACTTCTTTGGATTTTGCCCGGAAAGTGACCCAACCAATCGCAGATGAGGATGATCAAGTAGGTTCAGAGGTTCCCGATGATCCCATGGAACAGGAGCTGAATGGCAATTCGTCAATTATGGTCAAATTGGGCAACTTGACTCCAAACAAGAGGTCGGGGTCGCAAGAAAGTCTCAATTCCATCATGTCCAATGTCTTGGATCTGAAGGTCAAAGACGATCAATTACGAACCTGTCTTCTTTGCGCCGAGATTTTAAGCGACGAGGCTCAACGACTTGACGCCATCACGCAAGACACTTTATTGGTTCGATTGTACGAGCAACTCAAGGTCCATATGAAAGAAGGCGGGGAGATCAGTTTGGAGTATTGCCGCATGGCTAATAGTCTAAACTCCGGAGAGGAGGACTATCAACTCGAAGAGGCTAAATACCTCAGGGTCAAGGTCTTAAAGATTGCCGAAAACATCGATATCCTCTCCCGCAAGATCTCGAAGCTTGGCGACGCTACGAACGAAACCACGTATCGTGTCTCTCCTTTGGAACTCAAGCTTCAACAAAGGATCAGAGCGATGGCAGTGGATTTCATCAAGGATACGCTGATTTCCAAGATACCAGTGCTCGTTTCTGAAGAGGAATACGACAAAATCAAACGTGAGCGGAAAGAAAATGCGTCTAAGAAGATTGCCCTGGAACGCGAGGCTGCCAAGACCGCAAAGGCCAAGTTTGAACAAAATGAGGCAATCAAGCGGACCAAATCGATGTTGAGCGCCCCTCTCATCCGGGATGAAGTCATGAATCTGGTCAGAAACTCGAGCACTTCAACCAAACCCAAGCTGAACCAAAAAAGTAAGTTCCTGAGAAGCTCATTAAGTCTTGAAAATGTTCAGAAGTGTATTTTTTCTTTGACAGAACCCGTGGAATATGGCCCCGGTTTCGTCCTGACTTCTTCACCCAGTCAAAACTTGTCGGCCTCAGATGATCCCATGGTGCAGCAAATCCAGAACCTTAAGCACTTTATTCAAGAGGCCAAGAAGCTGGGAAAATTGGATGAAGTACGCTCCTTGGAAGAGAATCTGCGCGACATCCAAGCTGAATATCAACGCCTCCAAGCTGAACGCGCCGAATTGGAAGCCAATTTCGTCGACTTCAAAGGGATCTTTCACAAAACTTCACCGTCAAGGGCCTTTACATCGGACAATCCACCTGAGGACGTAGAACCCACCGATCCTTACGACGCATCCGGGAAAAATCCCTTCTTTTAGCCTTCAACCATGTCACTCGAAATAAATCTCTTGTCTGGTCACCCTGTGTTTTGTATCTATGTTAGCTGAGACAGAGTAATTGTGTCAAAATCAACTCAAAAGCTTAAATATATCAAGGATCCCTGAGCTACTCCACCACAAATCCCCAACCTTTTACAATCCGTGATGTCCGGAGGTAAGGAGCAAAAATAATTTAACGACCCCCCACACAAGTTTCACTTAATCTCACTGACGGGGACCTTTTCTAGACGAATATGGCGATTCGCCCACGGGTTCCCCCAGTGGAGCCGATCTGGATTCTTCCAAAGAATCCCTCACTTCTTACAGCAACGAACGCCGCCGCTCTGAACGAGTGAAGCGGGAAAAACCAGATTACTACGACGCGCTCGATTTTGAACACAAACGGACGAAGAGTCCTGGACGCGGCAGAAGAACAGAGAAAGGGGTGTATAATACCACCCCTGGAAGGAGTCCCAAAGTGGAAGGGCGGGGTCGAGGTCGTGGTCACGGCTCCAACTCGCCTTCATCATCCTCAGGCCGAGCTCATTTGACCTGGAAGAAAGGTTAGTAATGAACGATGGTCCTATTTTTGGGGGGTAATTTGAAAAAGGTTTGACTCTATGTTAAAGGAACGGAGGAAGATGAGGATGATCGTGAACGACGCCGACGGAAACGACCCCGACATCGTGAAAATGAGAATGAAGACTTCATGATGGAAGATTTGTCGGCTGAGAAGATCTTACAATGTCGTGTGGGATTGGCGGAGATCAATCGAAAACTTGGGATGGTCATGGTCCAACCCAGCTGAGGACATGATTTCATTTTGATGTACGGTTTAATATATTTTTTAAGACCATTCAATTCAGATACCACCTTGCTTACCATCTTTTAGATCTTGAACAGACAGGGTTGAACTAGTCAAGAACCAATGAATTTCATAGGAATGGGAGGCTAACGAAAAGAATCATGATTTCCAGTTAGAAAAAGATCAACTACTTTCTTCTGCAAATGAGACTTTACCCATGTTAACTTGAATACGTTTTTCAATTTTCAGCTCAATTGAACGTCGGAGTCAAAAGTTATGCTCTCTCAAAGTTCGGTGCCAATCCTGCAGAGAATGAACTAGCCCTTTTCAGGTAGTTGTTTTACCACAAAGGGCGAAGTTAGAGCACATTCATTCTATGCTCTCTTCATAGCATAAATTTGAGAGGTTATAACTTTTCACTCCGGCATTCGATTGAGCTGAAAATTGAAATACGTCGTCTACTGTATACAAGCCAGGTCTCGATGCAGAAGATCGCAACTAATTATTCCATCTGGAAATCATATTTCTCATCGTTGGCCTCCCACTCCTGAAATTAAGTGATTCGTGATCATAGATACGTATAGATGTGAGGTACTCAGTTTTTTGCCGGACAATAGCTGCGTAGTTAGTAAGTAGTAATAGTTGCGTGAATCAGCCCAAATTTTGTGAGGAACATTGAGGTTCTATGCAGGGTTGGGTTAAGCGACACCTTGTCCTGTTTTCTGTCCAAACAGTAAGATAAGGTTTGTCTCATCTGAACCTGTTGTTTTGAATTTGCTGCCATCAAATTGTTGGACAGAATGCATAAGAGGTGATATATTGATGTCATTTAAGGCAGGACTAGACTAATTCAAGGATGGCTCAAGCCAGGATTACTTTCAAAATACACACTGCGTCCGATTAGTACAATGAAAATTCAACGGAACAATACATTTGTTGCAAAAACCTCACATTTAAGTACATGATCGGACCCAGTGTGTATTTATGAAATTCGTCCTGACGTACAGTGGTTCCTGACTAATTGCACATGACTTTCATGATCAACCTTTTCTTCTTGGACTGGATTGAACCAACCCTGAGAGTGTGTTTAATTCAACTTCAAAAGTGGCTTGCAAAACACTAGGCAGGATTGGCCCAGTACGTCGTATCTATCAATATCTGTGTTCATGATCTAGTCCATGGCAAGGGGGGCGACAAACTCAGGTTTACCATTACATTTCGCCAGAGGGCGCATTGTTCTAAAATTGTCGCGTGAGTGAGTGCGAGACAGGCAACCAAGCACCAAAAAATCAGCTGAACGGCTGTTAAGAATTCTGCCGAAATACAAGCAGACAGCCGGCTGGCTGCCCAAGCAAGCCTTAAATCAATGTGCTCCCCTTGGTCCATGGACAGAAACGCGGATTTAGGTATGGGCTCATAGTTTCATGAACAAACAAAGAACCTAAAACCTGTCAGACTTTTCTTATTTTTTGATCTGACAAGACACTTTGATTAAGCTTTTTAAGTTGAAATTAAAAATATGTTGCCATATATGCAAGATTTCGTTAGAGGTATTTGAAGAGTTGTTTGAAGAATCTTAATATAATTCGGTGTCCAATCCATTTCGTTGAATTTCAAAATAGTTTCACATATTCATTGAAAAATCGTTTTCCTCCATACATCCAAATTGTTTTGCCAGGTTATCCACCGAATTCGCATCTAGTGATATCCCACATCCTAAAATAGTCAAGCAGTCATCTACTACCCAAAATGGCATGTCATAATCCGCTTTACTGTTTTGTGGTGCGATACCCTGATTCCAAAATCCGGATTCGGACCTCCATTCATTTTGGCGCTACTCGAAACAGCGCACATCAGCTGATGTTGCCTCCTTGTCTGCAGGCATGACTGTGTGTATCTGTAGTGTGTGATGTGATAATCAACTTGACTGAATCCAGAAGTACTACAGTCCTCGAACACTTGGTCAATCTAAAGGAGTCTTGATTCATTTCAACAGCAGGCGTTTCAGGAAACGTAACTTTTGACCTCCCTCTCTTCTTCTTGTTTCTCGGTCTTAGGTCTTATCATCGCCTCCAATCTAGGCTGGCTGGCCTTCTCATATATCACATTGTCATTCTCTCCCCTGAGTTGTGGGCTCCTAGCGCCCAAAGTGCCCCTTACGTCTGGCGCACGACAAACATAGATAGGAAGTCCTCTTATCAGTTCAAATTAGTGAAATCAACTTTATTGATTGAGACTGGTCCAGGACTTGAGCAGAGGTTCGGCATACTTATTAGAAAACCCTCCGTGATTCACCATCATGGCGCCAGGTTCCCGCAATCGAGGCTCCGAGGAGGCGGGCTCTGGTCAGGCCTCAGAAATGCACCGTCTATCGTAAGTGTCCGCCCATCTATCTATCCATCCATCCATCATGTTGTGACTGGCAAATTTGATTTGTGTTCGTGGTCATGACTAGTTTTAAAATGTTTGGCTCTTTTGATATAGGAGAACGGGCGATTCGCTATATCAGTTGTTGGAACTCGAAAAGAATTGTACGGAAGAGGATATTAAGAAGCGATATCGTCGTCTGGCCCTGAAATATCATCCGGACAAGAATCCCAATAATCTGGAGGCTGAGGAGAAGTTCAAAAAGATCAACCACGCCAAAAGTATCCTGACGGATGAGAAGAAGCGTGTGATCTATGACAAGCATGGCTCTTTGGGGCTTTACATTGCGGATCAATTCGGCGATGAAGTGGTCAGCACAGTCATGATGTTCTCCTCGGGTTGGTTCCAGGTAAGGATACCCTGTTGAGGTTGCTTGAAAAGTCCCAACAATCTACCCTGAACTTCATTTGAATTAGACCGATGGCTTTTTCCTTCATTATTCGTAATCGAAAAAAAAGAAGAAAAGAAATTTCGAAAATGGGGGTTCAGCAGTGGCCGAAAGTCCTTTAGAGGACTGAAAATGTTGGGTGGGCTCTAAATTGTTTTGTCTAATAACTGGTTACCGACTGTAAAATGACGTGCCTAAAACTTAATCTAAATCAGTTGGACCTACGTCTCAGATTTCCGCCCACTATTTTTTCATGTTAGCTGAGATCGTTTTAGATTCACTCACGTTACTGGTTCCACTCTAAACATTCAATTGTTATTGCTTTACAGTACAGAACAATGTTAAAAAGAGCACGTAACATTACAGAAGCAAAATATTTCTTTAATTTGTAATTTTATTGGAGAAATTGCTATCAAGAGTCTTCTGCCCTCGAACCAACACCAGTTCTATTGTTAAGAAAAACATTGTACCAAACCCGCTGCTTCTTGTGGACATCTTGGTCTATTTTTACACCCGTTTGCTCATGCTTTGGTTGGAAATGAGCCAGTTCATGACTTTTATGTTCTTTTCAGTGTCTCTTTTGGAGCTGTTTCGCGCTCAGTGGATGTTGTTGCTGTTGTTGTTTGTGTTGTTGCTGCAATTGCTGTTGTGGCAAATTCGCCCCTAAAATCGACGAGGCGGACGACATGCCAGATTTGGCCGAATTTGAGGTAAGATCCAAATATTTATCATTGAAAGAAATGTTAATAGCATCAGCAAGCTAATTGTAGCTTTGTTGGTTAGACTATCCCACTACTAGGATGCTTCAAATTTCGTTGTTCTTTCACTTTAACGAGTAAACAATTACAAAAGTGTTGGGCGTCAGGACAACTAAACAAAAACAGATAACACTGACAGACACTGAACTAACTAGAGTTATTATTCCAATATATTCCTTAAACTAAATATGTGGATATCGGCCAGCGGCGAAAGCATTCTGATCGCCTACTATCATTGAACATTTTTTACTTCAAAAACTAATGTCAAACTATCCCTTCTGTCTACGCACAATTTGTGTGTTCTTCTACAAATTTGATTCGCTATTCTTCATGTCTTTCTACAGGGGAATAGTGATAATGAAGATTCACCCGAACAGACATCCGGCAATCGTGACACCATCACGATTGAGCCTTCGATGCACTGGAATCCTAGTCCAGTCAGAGATGGAAGTCCTGGCAATCCAGTGGGATCTTCAAATCACACCAATGAGGCCATTGCCCTTCCTCCTCCTCCTTTACCTCCTCGTCGAGACGCGGCCAATGAAGGCACGCCTCTGACTCAAGATGGAGGTAAACCGGTTTATAGTGAAGGTCAGGCCTAATTCTTTCCCTCTCAAGCGTGATTTTCAGTTGACGATTTTATCAAATAAAATGACAAGCAAAATGTGTTTGTATTGCGCAGTAATAAATAGTTCAGTTTTGTTTGTGCTTGATGTCAGAAGAGGTCATCATTGTGGACATCACTCTTAAAACAAACGTTAATATCTTAGTGAAGCCTTTAAACAAATATTTAATCGCGAGGGCTTTTTCACGAGTCATCTTCAGAAAATTCTTTAGTATCAGAAGAGTAGCACATAAGGAGAACTTTTTTTATCATTCCCTGCTTGCAATTTCATGCGAGTCAATTTTTTCGATCTGGAATTTCAACTTTAAATTTGAAAATTCTCTGTTGAGAAGCCTCCGCAATCCTCGATTAATCTCAAAAAACGCCTCTAGTTCACGCACTCATTCGGTAATCCCTAAATATGTATTTTGAAGGGACAAATCTATTTCTTCTATCAAAATTATTTAACTTTAATCTCAAGTTTCTCAAGATCTTATTTCCTTCATTTTCAGATAAGGCCAAACGTTCTCCATCCCCTATGAACAAATGATCAATCATCCTGAGCTTTCCCATTTCTTACTATAAAAAACGCGCATTCAATCTGTGACTTGACCACGATCCAAATTTCCCCGAGGCCTTACTGTTCATTATTAAATCAACCCCAAGTTTTTCTCGTAAATGATTTTCACCCTCCAACAAAAAGCATTATGCGATGGCTACTAAATCCATGCATGAATTGTGTCTGCCCCACTAAGTAAGACACACCCATCGTCATAAGAACCATATCTGACACGAATAAAATGCCATCCTGCTGGTGGCCTTGGTGGCCTCAAGTATTCTCCCTGTTTGATCAAAACATGAGGATTTTTTCCCATATATTCCGATCCCGCAATGTGTTTCCACTATTTTGAAAATATATCAACCGTTGCCGTCTCCGCTTATCTAACTTTATTGAGATCAGACCCTTTTTTTATCGCTTGGATTAGACTTTGTGGTTTATTTGAAGACTTCTTTTTTCTGGATGAAATTGAGCTTTGTTTTACGCTTTGTTTGTCCTCTGAAATCGCACGTGGACCCACAAAAATATTCATGGCACTTTTCAAAGAGGAAGTTTGTTAGCCTTCATGACTTAAGAATGGCCCTTAAGTGCTTATGATTGTGTGTGAATGTGAGTCCAAAATCTCGTCGAACATGAGCAAATCCATTTAAATACGAGCCTCAATGTTGTCCTCTGACAGACGAGGATTTGAGGTCTTTGTATATTTTCTTAACGTCGTTTTCTGTCTTCTCGTAAGCAGGCACCTTGCGCGCAAATACTGAGCGATTTGAATGGCGCACACTCGAGATTTTTCAAGTCAGCATGTGTGGCCTACCTACGACGATAGACTACTAACTGGACACGAAGGCTAATCCGATGAGCTTAATCACTTGCCTTCCAAATACCCGGGGTAATTTGAGGATGAAAAAGCGCGGCCGAAGACAATCATGAGTTCCTTATCAAGCAGGGTTTATCTATATACTTCCTCTCTGAGACTCTTTAGAGTGGGATAATCTTAAACTAATAGTGTGTAAAATGACGGAGTCAAAGGCGGAAACCGCCAAATGTCAAGGGTGTTTGGTCAGTCCCAGGGATTCACGTCTCTTTATTTGCGCGATTAATCACAACAGCTGTCGAGGATGCTTGGACACACGGTGTTCCGAATGGCTTTTTAGGTTTGAATCAAAATACCCAAAGACACCATGGCAATTTTTGGACCCACAATTCAATGGGGAACAACTTTACTTTTATTGTATTATTCAAGATTAGGTCCAGGGAAAAAGTTATATACCTAAAAACCTATTAAATATAAAAAATTTAACAAACTATTTAATCAATATTTAGAGACCATTTAGTTACCTTATGAATTCAAATTGAATAAAAATTCATTCAGCAACAGCTGAGTTATTTGACTTTGAATGGTCCATTTTTGACCCCAAAAAGCCGAAAAACGCTACAGTTATATGAAAAAACAAATTCCCAAAGATTTCACATAGCTTTTCAATGTTGCAAACATAAATGATTTTTTTGAGTTTTGGAACTTTTGTCAAAATAGCTCAAAATAAGAAAAAATAGCACATAAAAGGCATTTAAAATACATTTTCCAATAAAAAAACTTTTGCAGTATCAAAGACACTCAAAGTTGCGTAATAATTTAAAGTTTTGCAAAAATCGGTTAATGTTTCAAGTTTCGATTTTAGTCCATTTTGAACATGGTCCTTCTAGAAATCGTAATTTTGGATATGACTCTGTTAGACATTTTTATTTGTAATTTTGGCACAACACACATCATAGCGTACCCTAAATTGTTATGAAAATAACTTTCCAAAAATCTTATTTAAGTGCATTTTAAGTGATATTTTTTCATATTTTGAGCTATTTTGACATAAGTTCCAAAACTGAAAAAAATCATTTATGTTTGCAACATTGAAAAACTATGTGAAATCTTTGGGAATTTGTTTTTTCATATAACTGTAGCGTTTTTCGGCTTTTTGGGGTCAAAAATGGACCATTCAAGGACAAATAACTCAGCTGTTGCTGTATGAATTTTTATTCAATTTGAATCCATATTGTAACTAAATGGTCTCTAAATATGGATTAAATAGTTTGTTAAAAAATGTTATATTTAATAGATTTTTAGGTATATGACTTTTTTCCTGGACCTAATCTTGTATAATACAGTAAAAGTAAAGTTGTTCTCCATTGAATTGTGGGTCCAAAAAGTGCCATGGTGTCTTTGGGTATTTTGATTCAAACCTAAAACGCCATTCGGAACACCGTGGACAGCAATGAGGGGAAATGTCCGGTGACCAATTGTCCGGATTTGGAAACAATCTCCAAAAGGAACACCAAAGGTGAGGAGTATATTGCCAGTCATGATGTGATCATGCATTGCAAATATCGAGCTCAAGGGTGTCCTGAAATGTCAAGGAAATCGATTTTGGAACTGTTCCATGAAAAAGCCTGTGCCTACTCCATTCCGGATATCTCGGTGTCTGCCACCAGCTCTACCGAGTCCATCAACTCAAGATTAAGTGAGGAACTGGATGACGGCCATTACTCGACACTGAAGCGTTTGCCAGATCTGCAGGTTGATACTGGAAGCCAACAAAGGGTTATTGCCCCTCCGGACATTTCGTCACAACCGCCTGAAGACTCCAAATCAAGTGTCAGAAAAGTCAAAAGAAAAGACTCTGGTACTCAGACCGATCAGGATTCGGTTCAATGTCCGATCAAGTCTTGTCAGAGATGCTTTATTCCGGTGACTGATGTAGTGGACCATTTGGAAACGGAGCACCCGGATCGCGTGCAACGCTCCGTTGGACAACAAGGTGCTCATTGCCGAAATTACCTCTTGGGAGCTAGCATTCGAGATCGACCCAATTTCACGTGGAGACTGATTCTGTGCGGATTTGAAGGTCGGACCTTCATTCTGAACTTCCGGAAAGTGGATTTTCAGTATTATGCGTGGGTGAACAGTGTCGGCGGTGACGAGGGAGAGGCCGTTAGTGTCACGATTCGCGTTCATAGTCCAAAATCGACTTTGATTTACTCTCGAGTGTGCGTGTTCCCCATTCAAATGGAACTCGAAGACATTCTAGACCACGAAGATTGTTTCCACATGGGCGAACGATTCGTCCAGCAATGCAAATACGAATTGGAGACCGGCGAAGGTCGAACCAGTTTCGCCTTGAGTGTGCAATACCTCTTCCAAAAATCATCGGCGACAGGATGAGGCAATGAATTCAGAGAAGTGTCTATTCAAGTGTGGTCAGGTTACAAAGGCTCGGTTTTACACGGCATGTTTCAGAAAAAGGCGCAAGGAAAAAAAGACCCGTCCGTACGTCAAGTTCGTTCATTCATTCACTAGATTGTTTCGTATGGATCATAATCATTCGTGATTGTAAATCAATCATCCATTGTCTGAGAGAGTAGGAAATTCGCAGCCAAGTTCTCGTTCTTCTCACACGCAAAATAGGCTTGAACCACCAGATGTTCGGGGAAACCCAAGGCTTTCAGCTGGAAATGCAAAGTCAAAGAGTTTCACGGAAAGCCCAACACCAAAAAATAGAATGTCTTACCCTATCAATGGCCTCTTTATCTTGCGCGGACATTTGAATAACACTCCCTCCACCCAAGAGACCTTCCCCTTCGCCTTCTTGACCTCCGGGTGCAACACCCGAACCTCCTTCAGGCTCATTGATCATGCGAATGAACTCCTCCTGGTTTTGAGAGATCAGCTGCAGGAGTTGCGGATTCGACGAGCCGATTTGCTGGAGGACGGCGTTCAGCATGTTAGGATTCTGTTGGAGGAGGGTGCGCATCTGCTGGAATTGCTCCTGATTGCGCAGGAAGGCCAAGGCCTCGGCACCGGTGCGGGGCGCGCCACCGGCCGATTGGCCTCCGCTGCCCGTAGTTGGGCCAGTCAGGCCAGTAGGTGCACTTTCGCCAGTTGACACGGGCGTGCCACTACTCGGGGCCACGTTGGGAGGGCCCTCGTTGGCATCAGCAGCCACTTCGGGCGGGATCCCTGTGAGCAGGTATTCCACGGCTCGCTCGGGGTTGTTGTAACTCGCTCTTAGGGCAGCCGTCACCTACGGAGATTAAGGTTTTTTTTTGAATAATTAGGTTTATGATCTATTCAAAGACCGAGATGATTAAAAACGGTTGTGCTAGAGTCCTTCGTCTAAAGGGCAAATGGGCAAGTTAACCAAAAAAAAAATCATTTTCACGATAAATCACATCTATTCACTGCGCAGAGGCAATTTTTTGATTGGAAAAAGGATATATTGCAAATAAGGCGGAGAGGGACTTTTTGAGCGCCTTGTTAGAAAACTGTTGGCTTTAAAGGCTTCAGATTTCTCTTTGACATTTTATTCAAGTATTGCCAATCGCTTTTCAGTTTTAAATGAAAGTATAAAAAATAAATCTGCTCCAAGTCCAGATTCAGACCCCAAACGCAAAGTTTATGACATTTGAAATGCTTTTGTTCTTTCCTTCCACAAAAGAGCTTTTTTTACGAAAAGCTCTTTGTTTGATGCAAATTTCATTCTGTCCAAATGTTCCTCATTTGCGTGCTCTTTTTGAATGATTTTTTTGCATTTTTGTTGCATTTTTTGGCGTTTTTATTTGCATCATTTGTGCAGCCCTCCTCATCACTGAATATTGCTTAAATTTCTATCCATCTGAGTCCTCACCTGGGGTCGGTCGTAGCCCATGTCCATGATATTCTTGACCATGTTATTGTACTCCTCGCCCATCACGATGCCTCCAGCGGGCGCGCTCTCCGCGGCCACATTCGCGCCCGCCGCCGTTGTTGCGCCACTGGCAGAATCGGATTCCGATTTCGCCGGCACTTCGGTCTTGGCCTCGGCTTGAGCGGCGCTGGTGGTTGTCGACGTGGTGGTTTTGGCCGCGGTGGCGTCGGTCATTTCCGTCTCGGTGGTGGGCGTGGCGGCCGGTTTAGCCTCGGGGGCGGGCGTGGGGGCGGGTTTGACCTTGGCCACCATGACCACGATGAATTTCTTCTCGTCGACGTTGTATTTGGTCAGCGGATCCTCGTCGACCATGATTTTACCCGTGTAGATGAGCTTTTGGGCGCTGACCGGGTAACTGTCGGCGCCTTTCTCTTTCTCGATGAGGGTCTTGAGATCTTTGACCTGCAAGAAAACCAATCCAATGTCAATCAGCGTTGGTGTGACCGCCTTTGAGACCTTGTAAATGCATTTTGATTTCGACAACGGTCTTGCGAACGCTCGAAATCGTCGAAAAACTTTTTGAAATATACAGGAAATATTTGACGCAAAAAACGGGAGAACGGATTGCGTTCAAAGTGACGTGATATTTTTTTGAAAATGAAAATAACGTTAGAGAGAGTAGAGTCGATCAAAAAGTGAAGTCAGTTTTTGTTCCTGATTAATTGTTAAAAGTTTAACATTTTTAGAGTGGGAGATCATTTCCAAAGCCGTCGTCATTTCACAGGTGTTTTGTTTTTCGACTAAGCTCATCTTGACTTTGTGAAGCTTAGAGGAGAAAGAAGATGAGATGGCATGGAAATGAATGGATTGGTCAAAAACTCCACCAAGAATGTCTCTGAAGGGTCAAAAGGTTTGCTAAGAAACTTGTCAATAACGAAGCTAGGACAAATCTTAAAAAAGGCGCAACTGCATCAATATGACATAGCTATCAAAAGAAAGATGAACCTTTCCCAATCGAATCCTCGTTCAAGGATTACTATTTTAAGGCAAACCAGAGTTCATGAACAAACCAAAATTGATTCTAGTTGAGTTCAGTGGTAAAGGAAGCTTTGGCACAATCTTACTGGCTGTTGGCCTTTATATATAGAATACTTTTGTCAAAAAATTGACAGAACTCTTCTTAGATCCTCTTCGTGCAACTCTATCTACTATTCAGGAGACATCCTACAAAACTAAGATGTCTGCAACTCAAAATCCAAACTGTCCAATAAATACTCTGTCAAGATAATTCATCATCGCGGCCATGAATGAGAAAAGGAGGAATGAATGCCTTCTTGGGCTCAATCCTGGCAATCCTTTTACCGTCATATCGAGCGTCACTTCCAAAGTGAACGTCTCCTGTTGCAGATTCTTTAAGGTCAGTAACATGATGAACGATGGATGACTTGTAGACCGCAATCCAGTCTCTCCAAGGATCCGGAACTAAAATCGGACACGGCTTTAGCACCCGCGAAGATTGATGAAGGAGGAGATCCACGCCAAATTCGTCTCACTTTCTTCGTCTTTTCCTCAGTTCTCGAGTTGTTCAATCAACAGCGACGAAAAAGAGTGACTGGTCAGTCCGGTCTCAGGGTGACTCAAAGGCGGATTATGCATTGAATGCCAGGTGAATCAAAGGGCAAACATGACGAAAAACGGGCGTAGAGTTAACTTTAGGATGTCATGATTGAGTTTAGGGAGAGAAGAGAAGGGAATAATAAGGATGATGAGGAAAGAGGTTCGATTTCAAAGGGACAGACATGATGGATGAGCTCAAAATGGTCACTCTAAACAGTTCAGCTGTCGTGGCGTGATTTGCCGTTTCTTTATCAGGGTTGCCGTTTTGTAGACAAAAGTAGAAAACGTCATTGAATTCGGATTTTGGAGGGATGAGATGAGTCAAAGATCAAGAAATGTGTTGGTTGGAATTGGATTATTTATGCCTAGAATCGTTTTAAAGTCAATGGGTCAAATGAGGAAAAAATGTGTAAAACCACTGTTCACTGTTCAGGACTGCCAATGGAGTGACGGAGAATGGCTTTTGAAAATGATGTAAAATTATATTGTTCGAGGAGAAGCCTGGAATATCGATTTGATACTTTTTTGAGCATCCAATGTCAAAACGTGTCATCGGATATCGATCTTTCTTTTAGAGACTGAAATCTTTGAGCATAGTTCCATTTTTTAAAATTCCAATTTGGTCACGCTAAAGCCTTATCTCTATTTGGTAGGGATCAGTCGATACCCGAATAATGACAACTCTCGAGACCGAGTCAGTATATTATTATTCCAAACTAAGTTTTCTTAACAACCTTATCCGAGTGTTGTACAGATCTACCAACAGTAACTCGTCGGTAAACCAAATTTCGTATAAATATGAATTATTTCAAGCATTATGTTAATGATTTATTTTTAAAAGGAATCAATGGGAAAGATTACAGGAATATGGGGAGATGGCTGTAGCACAGTTGACTAACACGCGACCGAGCTATGCTCGAGTTCATGGGTTCGATCCCAGGTCTACCCCTCTGTCTAGTGGATATTACGCCTCGAACGGCGCCTCCTGAACCCAGAACGGTCCCCCAAGACTCCAATTTATATATTAATTGTACATATATATCCAATGAGACAATGACTCTCACAATAAACGTTATCTAAAAGGAATCACATTCCATGTAGTGGAAGTGAATGACCGCAACCAACCCCCGAAAAATATATGGTATTGGATAGTCATCAGTGGATGGGCGTTTGATGCAAATAAGAGCTTAGACGTTAAAGTGATTAAAAATTCACGTTCATAAAGTTACAGAGCTTGCACAACGGAAATTCTTATAAGGTCAAATGAGAGCAGTAAAATGAGCAGTATTTGAAAGTAAGAGGACAGCAACAACTGAACATCTAGTGCAATCCTATCTTGACTTCAAATGAGCTCAAGTTGTATACAATCAGCCATTTCTGAGAAAGTGGAATTTCAATATATTTAACATCCATCGTTTTATTTGCACGAACTGCTCGTCTCTCGTTCATTTCGTAAAACACCTGTTTCAGAGATAATACAAACTATATTTGATGGGGATTCATTGAGAAGACTCGAAATCAGACGACATTTTCAATCAGATCAGTAAATGTAGAATCCAACCTTCTTCCTGATTTTAATTTCAAACATTTTTGCTTTTCTTATTTTCATACCAATCGACATTTATCCAATCATGACTAGTCTTGGTACTTAAACTTGTTATTGGTGCAGAGAATATACTTCATATGCTTTTTAAGACTCCTCTTCGGTGCTTGTTTTGGAGTCAAGAAAAGCTATCACCAGCTACATTTCTGGTTCTTAACAAAAAACAGAATTTCTTGAATCCCCGCTGAAACAAAATCAATATCAAATCCGGATCCTACTTATGACTCTCATCATCATTATCATTTATTTTTTTCTAACACACATACATGGTCATACCCGACAACTCAATCTTTTTCAGATTGGGTTCGTACATTTCCAAGCTCGATGCAAAGCTCGAATCGATCCCTACCTGTCCCTTCATATCAAAGTCAAGACGGGCCCAAACATCGATTTTTGGCAGGTGTGTTTTGTGGTGTGTCCTTCCTTGATTCTCTATGAATCATTAGCAATCATTCTTCATTCCATTTTTGATCGGTTACGTCTCGGATCTTAGTCAAGATGAGCAGTGATCCCCATGCCGTTTCATCCTCTTCGAATCCCGCGGAGGCGCCCAAATCCAAGAAACCCTCGGGTATGAAAGAAGCTCTAATTTCGAACAAGAAAAGGAATAAATGTCCATGTATAAGCATATGCAAGAAGCACTGGAATCATGGAGTGGGAGGCTAGCAATGAGAATAATGATTTCCAATAAGAACAATTCAATTACGTTCTTCTGCAAATGAGACCTTGCATATGTTGACAAGAATACGTATTTCAATTTTCAGCTTAATAGAACGTCGGAGACAAAAGTTATGCTCACTCAAAGTTCAGTGCAAATCCTCCCGAGAATGAATGAACGAGCCCTTTTGTGGGAATCGTTTTAGCACAAAAGGGCGAGTTCATTCATTCTATGCCCTCTTCAGTACATAAGTTTGAGGAGGCATAACTTTTCACTCCGGCAGTCGATTGGGCTGAAATTTGAAATACGTGTTCTTCTCAATGCAAACCAGGTCTCATTTGCAGAAGAACGCAAATGGTTCGTTTTTGCTGGCAATCAAAATTCTCATTGCTAGCCTCCCACTCCATGATTTCAGTGCTCCTTGGCATATGTAAACTTTAGTCTTGTTAACTTTCAAAGTAAATCTGAACGCTTCTTGATCCATGATTAATCCGTTCCTTCGACTTTTTCGCCTTGAAAATTTGATAGGCCATGGAAGAAGAAAAGAATTAGTCAGTCCTTGATAACATTGATGTGATAACCAAAGAATTCATTCAAATGAATCATTACCAAATGTACTGTTGGATTTGAAGAATACGTTAAGGGTGCGTCGGTTTGATTGAGAAATTGGTAATGAAAGGATGGATTTCGGATAGCAATGACTGAGTTTCCTTTTTTTTTTTTAAAAAAAGAGTGCTGAATTTTCGTTATCTTTTGATCAAATGGGGGACTTGGCCACTCTCATTTTTATTTCCTTTTTATTTACTTGCATTTGGTTGGTTACAATTTACTTGATTTTGACGTTTAAAATCTGTCCCTAAAAAAATCTAAGCCTAACTATTAAGAAATTTGCCACGGCTGCAAGCTCGATACACAATTCTGCATTTTTAGATTGATTTTAACGCCGAAAAAGCATGCTGAAAAAATAGGAAACATTCTATTATTTTGGCCATTTGGGCTTTGCACAGAATGTCTCACTTCAATTTTGTAAAGAAGGGAAACATATGGCGAAAGGAATCTTTCAAAATATCGATTTGAATTGGACTCCGGATTGTTGGATTAAAACTAATTTGAATTTTTCGAGATTATGTTGCAGGCTGATAAAAAGTCCCTCCACGCACTGTCTTTTTATTTGTGTTGTGGAGAAAAAAAAAATCTTTTTTAGTACCATGAAACACACGTGAATGATCGATTTTTTTTACATGACATATGTGCGCAGGTGCTCTTCTTAATCCATGGTTAGTCAATTCAATACAGTTTATATTTTTCCATTAAAATTCCAAACATTCCCAATTGTTATCGAGTTCCCGGTTTCTATTCTTGCCATCTGAGTTTCAATGAAATTCATGACCTTCTGACTAGCTCGCTTTTGAGCATAAGTAACTAACTTCAGTCTAACTGAAACAACACTCACAATCGGAATATGTTAAAGGCTCTCCGAAAAAGAGGTGCACGCACGTTTTAACGACCAATTTTTTTACAAAGCGTTTCTCTTGACCCAAAAAGTGATTTTTTTTTTACCCACAGATAGTGCCTTTAAACAACAACGTTTACCCGCATGGCAACCTATTTTAACGGCGGGCACGGTTTTGCCCACATTCTTCGTGATTGGTGTGGCCTTCATTCCCATTGGGATTGGCGTATTATGGTGCTCAAATAACGTGAGTATCTGATTGATAGTGTCAAACCTGCCCTTGAAGGACTCAGAATGAAGTTCTTCGTCTTCAACACCATTATTAGGTTCGAGAAGCCAAATCTGATTATACGGAATGCGTTTCTGTGGGCGAATCGAGAACTTGTGCCGACTTCATCAAGGACAATCAGACTTCGAAAACATGCCAATGTCAGGTGGAGATTGATATCACCGAGGACTGGCAGGTGAGATTTTAAATGCAACTTAAATTTGTTGAGCCATGGTCAAACAGAGAGAAAGGTTATTTTGCAACCAAATTGTCTTGATTTGGAAACAAACGCAAAATACAGGGTTGTCCCGAAGAAACGATTTTAAAGACAACCAACGTTCGCTTCACCTAAATGGCTCTCACATGATTTAGCATGCCCTCAACACATCCTACTTGGGTGCCCTCTCTTGTTCTCAAAATGAACTACTCACCATCAGAGCAAGACTTCTTAAGGAAGCAAAGTTGAGCTTCAATCAAAGAGACAAATGACAATCAGCGCCATCTTGAAGTAGAAAAACGGTTGTAGGTGCTTCTATTTAGTCTTTGGCCTTAATTTCTGATTACTCAGCTTAGCTTTTTGATTTTTGAACACAATAATATCGTAGCTGAGCTCTAAAAGACTCGAAATATGAAGAGAAATCCACTTTGAGATGGGAGCTACAATTTTGGCAACAAGGTTCAGTTGGGATAGATCTGAAAGCAAGAGAATTTGCCCCTGTTTTGGCTCCATCTAGTGGCGATTTTTGTAACCTTCAATAAGAATTCTTCATTAGAGTCCCATACCAAATCAAGAATCACTCGTGACACATGACGTTTGTGTTTAAATTTTACTCATATCAATGGAAGAAAACAGTTTTAGGTATACTCAGGCAAAGTATTTTTGAAAATGACTGACTCGTTATAAAACTACGATTTATTTTCAAGAACGACTCGTCCACTCAAGTTTGTATTTTTAAAAATAACATCCTTACTTTGAGCGCCTATTAGAAGGACCAGTATTGCTGAAATTCGTTAGACAATCAAATTAAATTGTTGGGTTCATAACAGAGGCTACTTTTTTAGACGCAAAGATCGATCTCAAGATCGTACTTAAGTACTGAAAGTCCGATCTTGAGATTGATCTTTTGGCTCTAAAAACTAGCCTCAGTAATTTCAAAGTTATTTGGATCTCAAGTTAATTTCATCGTCTCCTTTTATCACAATTTAGCATCAAATTTTTTGGGACTCTAATTTAAAACAACCGGGCAAGCCTTATAATGTAATAATAAACCATTTGGTTTAAACATTAGGAGGAGTCGAAAACTTTCAAAACTTCTTGAACTTTTTTCATTTTCAGGGCGAAGTGTATATGTATTATGGGCTGACGAATTTTTACCAGAATCATCGGCGTTACGTGAAATCTCGGGATGACAATCAACTTTTGGGCAATGTTCTCAATGGTCCAAACTCAGAGTGCAGTCCATTCGACAAAGATCCTAGTGGAAAAACCTACGTTCCTTGTGGAGCTATTGCTAATAGCTTGTTCTCAGGTAGATTGCCTTCTTTAGCTCAAGTACAGCCATTTTTTTGGATATGATTCCGTGAACTGAATCGACATTATTCCAACATTATACGTCTAAAATGTTCATTATTTAATTATCTTTAACATCATTTACACGCCATAACATGGCCTTGGTCGTGAAAACAGTAAAAAAACAGATATCCGGATTACCCTTTTCTGCTTGCTAGAATTTAAACCTGCTGATGAGGGTCACTTGTTGTCATCTTCATAAATACCCATTGTTCTTCATCACCTAATTTGTGTTTCTCGATGCCTATTGGATGTTTTGGAGTTCCTACAGGCATCAAAGGTCACGAACGAAGTATTCTCTGTTTGTTTCACTTGTGGAGTGAGATCGAGCGAGGGCGCGTTACTGCGTTGGTGTGAATTTTCCTGCGTAATAGCCTGGAGTTAAAAAAGAAATGCAATATACTTCGGATTAATGTCGTTTTATTGACATAAGTCATAAAACATAAGTCCACCAGGATTCAATGAGCAATCATTTGATACCCAATTGATGTCTCTCAAAGAATTCTAATTGTGTTGTTTCATTGTGTTAAGTCAAATATCTTCAAACTCCTGATCTACTGACTTACTTTGTGATAGTGATTGTCCACCTTTTATTGACAGCAACATGGTTTTTATCATTGGGGTTGTTTAAGGGCATTTTTCTCTTCGTAGAATACTAAAAAAAATCTTCTTTGTATCTTTTTTCAACATTTGACAGTCTTCTTTTGGCTTTAGAACCCCACTTAAGTGCTAAAAACAAAGACAGAGAAGAACATTCATATCATTGTACAAAGAGAAGAGTTTCCTAGAACTATCCCAATGATAAAAACAATGTTGCTTTCAACAAAAGATGGACTATCACTATCACAAAGCAAGTCAGTAGATCAGAAGTTTGAAGATATTTGACTTAACACAATGAAACAACACAGTTTGAATTCTTTGAGAGACATCAATTGGGCATCAAATGATTGCTTATTGAATCCTTGTGGACTTTTGTTTTATGGCTTATATCAATAAAACGACATTAATCCGAAGTATATTGCATTTCTTCATTAACTCCAGGCTATCACGCAGGAAAATTCACACCAACGCAGTAACGCGCCCTCGCTCAATCCCACTCCACGTAATACCGTCCTCCTTGTTCCACCTAATATTTTCACGTCTGTACCCTTTCTATTATTATCCTTTCGTCCTTCGTGACCAAGTGAAGCCATTGAAGGCCATCGATCTCATCTGACTTCTATTTATATTCGCCAATTAATGTCCAGTGTCACATAATCGTTTCTATTCTGTCACTTGTAGATGAAATCAAGTTGAACTATTTGCCCCAGGATGACACGGGGCCCATTCCAGTTGGGCTGATTCGCAAAGGAATCGCGTGGGAATCGGACAAGGAATATAAATTCAAGAATCCAGACCTAGGGGGTAAATCCTGGGAAGAATGTGAGTGCGGATCGACGAGTTCGATTTGATCCGTCGTGGTTAATGTTGTTTCAAGTTTAAGATCAACTCTCATTCTATCCCACCCAGATTTCAAGAATAACTCACTGACCTCTCCCAAAGACTGGGGTCGAAATCTGTGGGAATTGGACACGGAAGATGAGACCAACAATGGTCTGCAGAATGAGGATCTCATCATTTGGATGAGAACGGCGGCATTGCCCAATTTCAGGAAGCTGTATCGGAAAATTAATCACACAGGCGTTTTTGAAAACGGATTACCCAAAGGAACTTATCGCTTCGACATCACTTACCGTAAGTTGAGCAACACTTTTAGTGAGCGTCAATCACGATGGAGAATCGCTAGATTACGTATTCCAACAGGCTTTGAAGTGACCTCGTTCAGTGGAACAAAAAGTATCATTTTGTCCACGACTTCGATCCTTGGAGGCAAGAATCCATTCTTGGGCATTGCTTACATCACAGTTGGTGCGATTTGTCTCATCATGGGCATGGTTTTCCTGTTCATACACGTAAAGTGTGGCAAACAGTAAGTTTGAAACAATGCCCAAAGGTTGTATATGTAATTACGTGAAGTCCTATCTCTGTTGTCTTTTTATTCCTTTAATTGGAGGGCTTTCGACTGATTTAGTCGAGCTTAGAATTTCCGCTTTTTTCTCACTTCGAATTTGAGTTGCATTTCAACTGCTGATTCAGTCAAAATGACCGATAGTTACTAGTGGAAATAAAGGTTCCTTCAATGTGGTCTCAAATGGTTAAATACATACGTCCTTAAAATATTTCCAGCCTTTTTGGAAATCAATGAAGTTGTGGTATCTATTTCTTGCTAACAAAATAAAAATGCTTTGAAAGGCAGTGTTCAAAAGTGGCAGTTTCATGCAATTAAATAGCTTTGATTAATCGACGCAATTTCAAATTTATTCAACTAATGTCAAAAGATTTTGAATAGATTTGAAACTTGCAACATGATATCTGCATATTCAATGAGTAAAGGTTATATAGGTGAGGGATCCCAAAGGAAAAACACATATCACATACCCTGAGTTTCCATTTTCACAACCCTATATGTCTCAGCAGAAAATATTGTTCAAGTTAATCACCTCATTCTTATGATCTGATCAATTGTAGGTAACCAATTTGTAACTGAAAAATTTTCGGTTACTCAAGTATCGAAAATATGTTTTTTTTTTATTATTACAAATTTACAATTAATTGAAATTGCAGATTTGGGATTTGGTGGTAAAGGTTAGCAGGCAAATACAAAATAGAAGAACTGAAGCAGAAAGAGTGAAAGTTTAAAAATTGGTGTCATTTTCTCATGTGTGTCGAATGTGATTGGATTGGATGGTCTCTTTTTTATAATATCTATTTTTGACAGATGTGCTTTATTGAAACTTCTGTCCATTCGTGTCTGTCTTTCTGCTTGCTTTCCAGAACGTCGGAAATGCTGAATATCAGCGCCAGAACTCCTTATCATCATTCACGTTGATTGGTGAAGGTGATTGTGGATCTGGATTTTGTCCACAATTGTGAAAGTCCTCTCTCTCGTCTCAGAGCTTTATCGTCACGCACCCGTATACCTTCGTTATTCAGTCAGACTTATTTTATCCAATGTTCCCAATCATCACATACAGAAATTTTCAAACACCAAATTCTGTAGTTCAATTTATTGTGTTAGTTATCGACATAATCACTCAAAATAAACCCTTGTGTTTTCAGACGGCTTGAAAAGGGGATTCGCAGTATCAGTATGACTCCCATTGGTGACTCATTCAGTTTCTGATTTAAGTGATTTAGTTCTGTATATCCTGTGATTTACAATAAAGTTTGCTTGGTAAAGAGTTACCTGAGAGACTTGGCGTGTAAGTACGTAATAGGCGTGCCATGAAAGCGCAAAAAGTGAGGAGGAGGATCTAAGAGGAGCACATCTTTTCCACTTCTTGATCAAGAGCCATTTTAAGAGCAAGACACACGTTGTCGAACCCACGACGACCATCACTACCATAAAAAAATAGTTATACTTTTCAACACCAGGAATAATTATTTCATTCATAGTCGATTCAAGATTTGATTCCAACTCACTCACAATATGCATCTGTTAACTCAAGGTCAATAATCTTAAAATTCACTCAGGGTGCATGAAAACAACAGAAATATTAACCCGTTCAAATAAGGCTCAACGATGTATTTGGATAGTTAATTTTGGCACAAAGGCAAGAATCACTGTCCTAGAGGACTAATTTCAGAGAAGTGTCCATGACGTCATCAATACACCTTGAGGTGGATGATCACTAGGGCCCGGAAAATATTTGCAGAAAAGTGACAAAATATCCAATGTATATTTTCTTGAAAAGGCCAAAATATTTGGAAAAAAGCCCGATATTTAAGAGATATTTTTTGGCAAGGCCATTATTTGGTATTTTTGTCTTTGTGCACCCATTTTCCAAATTTGTTTCTGGCAAATTTGATGTATTTGGCCGTTTTTGGAGGCCTATTTGAATGTAATTGATTCAAAAACACAACTTTCAGTTTTCCTCAATAGATGGTGCAGTTTTTTTCGTGTTTGACAGTAGTTTTGATTTAGAATGTCAAATTTTTGGACAAATGCCATTTTGTAGATGCTTTTCGAATTTGGGGTTCATTTTTGGTAAGCCCTATTGAGCATTGGTCGTTCATTAATTTCCTCAATTTTGCTTGAAATATTTTTTTTTGACTCAACTATTCGAGAAAATATTTATTTTTTCCTTGAAAAAGCCAAAATATTTAAAAACTCGAAGAAAAACAGATAAATATTTTGAAAATATTTTATATTTTAAATAAATTATTTCCGGGCCCTAATGATCAGTGATCTGTAGAGCCAGGATTTTTAGGTGAAGAAAAAAGCCAAAAAAAGTGGTAAATAGGTGAAGAAAATAACCAAAAAAAGTAAAAAAAAGTTCTTATTGTGCGCCTTTTACAATAGAAGCACTTACATTGGTGAACGTATTGGAATGTTGAAGTATACCGAGGTCACCCTGAGAATCCCGATTCACCTGACACGCTTTTTATCCTTATTTGAGACTGTTTGAATTTCTATCGGAATATATAATGTGAAGTATTTTTGCCGTTGATTACCTCAGTAGCCTCACACTGCATGGCGCAGTCGGCTACCATACCACGCCCACACCACATTCTTACCAAGTTGTGCCATTTGAACCATCATTTTCAACATGGACAAGTTTACGAGCTTGTCATTTGAGGCGCCAAATTTGATTGACTCACAAAACCTCCAATGCGCTGTTTTTTTGCGCAGTGCCCAGAAGCCAATTCTTTAAAAAATGAAGAAGTTAGATAAATGCATTACCAACCTTTTTCTTTGGAAGGCCAATGGAAAAAAATAATCGTAAATTTTACTCCTTTCTACATTTTTCAAAGAACTCCCTCTAGCCTCTTGAAATTAAATGTGAATTTAAATCAATGCCCTTCCTTAGTGATAGTATAAATATGACCATTTTTCACTAAGTTAGAAATCACTTTCTCTAAACCAGGTGGTAAATGTTGTAAATCTCGGCATTTATTAACCTTTTGTCCCAAAAAGTGTCAAAAAAAATTTTTTTTGCTAAAAAGGGAAAAAAAAATTTTTCCATCAAAAGCAGTAAAAAAGGTGAAAAATTATTTTCTAATTTTTCACCTAAAAATCTTGGCTCTACTGATCTGTCATTGATTCTAGGTTGAGAGAAGTTCAACATTCATTTGCCAGGGATAGAGAAGTCAGTCAGGGACGCCACTCAAACATGTTAAAATCTAATTTTTTTCTCTCCAAAAGCAAAGGTCAAAAGGAGCAAAGGATTAGATTTTGTAAAAAGATTTGAAATTTTGAAGTTATCAAAAGATCTCCTTGAATCAATAATATTTTCTAACAATGTTTCTTTTGCCCAACAAAAGGTTCAATGAGAAGGGCAATATTTCTTATCTTCTTTAAAACAGAAATTATGTTCGTTTTGTCTTCTTTTAACCCAATATTTTAAGCCAGTATTTGAAAGTAGTCTTTGAACTATTCTTGGAGTGAGTTGTTCAATGATGGACATAAGTGGTCAATCTAGGTTAGGAACCAATCCTAATCAATTTGGTCACCTTAAGAAACGTGCGACCTTTGTGAATTGAGCTTTCAAGAAGATGCCACTCAAAAACCTTGTGGATTTACCCATCATTCTGGTCATGTTGCCATATCTGTAAGTGTCAAATTCTAGTGTTTTAGAGGACAGAGAGATCGTGTCATGCTGATTGAGAAAGAAAATTTGGATGGGTGGTCGTGTGAGGCCCTTCAAAGAAAAATGGGCTTAACTTCATCCTTCTCTTTCCTTCTTCCAATCAAAGACCATCGTATTCCTCTCCATTGATGAGAACTACTTAAAGTCAAATCAATGGTTAACCAACCACAAGAGAGCACCATCATGCCTAGATTGGACTACATCCACAAAGATGATAAAATTTCTGAATGGTTTGAAGATCATCGGGATTGTCTTGCAACCTCAAGACGAGAAATGAGTCCAAAGTGCCTTGAACTCAACTGAAGAATGGGCCTCGAATAATGGAATGACAATGTGGATAAGTGTAGGATGATGAGTAGAGGCCGGGAAAAAATGTTGGAAAAACGTCCAAAAAATGTCATTAAAATGTCAGGAAAAAGGGCAAAAAATGTTGAAATATAGGGCAAAAAGGGCAAAAAAAAATGAAATTTAGGGCAAAAAATGTAGGACAATACGCAAAAAATAACTGTTTTATTGCTTTGACGCACCTCAGTTTTGACCAATTTCTGAGATCAGCAAGCATCATTGTAAAAATTTAATGGCTGGAAAAGGACTGCTATCTTACGCTGCAACTTTGCTGTGAAGTGATGTTTGCTATCAAACACCTTTTTCTATCGTATTTGGCAATTCTGTTCAAATTCACTGCAGAACTGCACCGTTTTAAGGGCCTTCTTGGGCTAGGCGTCAGTTGAAGTTCGGCCGTCCTGTGGTGAGAGGTTCTTCCTTGAGAAGACTACTTAATACAGTGTGACCAGACATCTGAAGGAAATAATGCCATCAAAACAGTTTATGTTTTAGGTGAGATAGCACATTCAGACTCTTTGAAAGGCAATAGATATTATTATTATTACTCATTTATTGCGATGTCTTTTATCATCAACATGGTTTCGAAACATTACAAAAGTAAAGCGTATGGTATGGATGTGCCAAATCACCACAGATCAAACATATGCAATCATCAGTAGGAATGGGATGGAATTCTTTCCTACTGCAATTAACATGGTGTTCAGCGTCAAGTATTTCCCGAAATATTAGCCTTCGGTGCCTCGGGTACACTGAAATCAGAGGAAGAACGCGGCTTCGCCAGAAGTATGAAGGAATATCAGAAAAAAGAGTGATTGAGGGCGGTTTGGGAAGGTCGTTGAAAAGGGTGAGCTGAACTCCCTTGAAATAGATATTAAACTCTGAGTAAATAATGGCAACAGTGCCAACAAAAAACATACTTTACTCTACTCATAGCTATTTACCCACGTAAAATAATCACGGAAACAGGGGTCACAAAGTTTCTGATTTGAACTTTTTCACAACTTTTTGACAAAAAGAAACTTAAAGGGCACTTTTCCCCCTTTCCAAAGATTTGAAATAAATTGGCATTGTAAAATGTGAAGTTGAAGAATAACAATTTTAGCAGGAAATTTTGGCGGGAAATTTCAAGCCTTCATTCATTTGATTAATTGGTCCTTCAGAACCGGTTTGGGATGACATTTTTGAGCAAAAATTACAAAAAATGTTAAAAAAATGTTGAAAATTTCCAAAAAACGTCAAATAAAATTAAAATGTTATATTCACGTAATATTGGCAAAAAATGTAAAAAATTATTTTTAATGTAAAAAAATTTTTTCCCGGGCTCTAATGATGAGGTTTGGAAAGAGGCCAAAAAACACTCCCAAGTATTTCCTGAAAGGCCAGGAACTTGAGATTGTAGACATGGAAACAGACCTTGATATCATGTTTGATCATAACATAAAATTTGGCGAACAATGTGCTGATATCATCATGCAGGCAATTAGAATGATGGGGCTCCTGAGACGCCCTTTCACCATGAGGGACAAGAACATTGTACACTGTGACACGAAAGTTTTGACACCATGTTTATGAGCTTCTACAGGAAAAACAAATTAATGAATGTTGATGTTCTAATAGTTGGTTTAATCCCCCTTCCTTGCTTTGACCTGTGCCAATCTCTTAAGCATACTCAGGCATAACTTGAAGAGCAAATCTTTGTTTAAGTTTGCCCAAGCTTTTTCCAACTGTTTTTTCAATCCTTCCAGGGTTGTTTGGGGTGGGAGCTTGTCAACCTCTTCTTGGAGGATGGACCATAAATTTTCTATGGGATTGAGGTTTGGAGAATTTCCTGGCCATTCCTCCTTCCTCCAATACCGTGGAAAATTTGAATCAAGCCATCTGTAGTTTGTCAGGGTGCAATGAGGCGGTGCTGAATCTTGCATGAAAAAAGCTTTTGACATGTCTGGCACAATTTGGCGTGCGTTCCAGAATTGATCCTGTTGATGGCCTCCAATCCTTCCTTGGCCAGGATCTTCTCCTGTTAGTACTCTTGGTTGGAATTGCATTCAGGGGGTACAAAGTGCAATCTGGATACTCTACGGGAAGAAAACATCCCCCAGACCATAACCTTGGGGCTGTGCTTCACAAGTTCATTGGGGACAAGTTCTGCTGAATTTCTTGCCCAAACTCAATCGGTGGCAGAGTTGGACTTTGGAAAAAGGTAAAAGAAGCTCTCATCACTCCATATGACATTTTTCCACTCGTCATTGGTCCAATGAGCATGGTCTCGGACGAATTTCACATGAGCTTTCTTCATTTTTTCTGTCAACCGGGGTTTTTTTGGGACAGGCCAGAGATTTGAGACTCATCTCACACTTCAAATGGCGTCGTACAGTCTCACAAGACACTGGATGGCCACTCCGAGTCAATCTTGATGCCAACTTTTGCATTGATTGCCTCCTCTTTCCAATCCTCTTGGTCATGACAATTTTGTCAGTTCTAGAAATTGCTGATGGTCTTCCAGACCGAGGCTTGTCTTTATGGGTTTGGCCATCCTTGTTGCCCTTCCACCAGCGCTTTACAGAGCTCAATGAGACCCCCAAGGTCTTGGCAACCTCTACTTGAGTTTTACCGGCCTCTATCATCCCAACGGCCCGAGAACGGGTCTCGAATTTCTCCATGACTGAAAAAGCTGGACATTGCATTATTTCGGAAAGGATATCAAACGAATTGGGGTCACCGTTGCTTAAGATGCTGATCATAGGTCAGTTCTGTTGTAAAGATTTCGCTCAGTTCGTTGACAATCCGAATATTGATATTTTAGAAAAACAAAATAAAATGTATTGAGTTGTCGGGAATGGCGGAAAGTTTAAATTTTGCGGAGGTGTCAAAACTTTCGTGTTACAGTGTAATTAGACTGTACAAAGTGGGACGTGGCGTTGTGGTTAGTGCAGTGTCCTACAGTGAGAGAGGTCCCAGGTTCGATTATCCTCCCTGACCTTTCTCAAAGAAACTTTTAGATGCTAATTCACACCCACAGATGGAGAACCATTCTGATACCAAACATTAGATTGCCTATCGGAAAAACTTTGGACGATGTGATGGCTGGCTTTTCTGGCCGGGCGAGGCTCAACCCTCCGACCCTAACATCAACAATCCAAAAAACGGTGTACGTTAGACCTATACTAGAGTATGACAAACCTTTTTGCTCTCCTTGAAATGTTATAAAATACAACCATTCACTTGAACACACGTCATTTCTCTGGTTATTTACCATAGTTCAAATGTTATGTTCCACCATTTACTCAAAAATGAATGTTATTAGTAAAAATAATCAAAATTCATTGAATCAAAGGCAGTCGTCGTATGTCCTAAATTGCTGGTGTCAGACCCAAGCTGTAGGTCCCTCGGCCTTGAAATGAATCCTTCGTAGAGCCACCCTTGACCAAGGTCACTACTACTAAAGCGAGGATTAAAAGTTCTTGAAACGTTTTTGCCTGTTTAGGCCCAAAACAATTTTTGTGTTTTTACAGCTTTTTAAAACCTATTCCGCATTTTCTTGGAACTTTAAATGTTTTTTTAACTGACCCGACCGAAAAAAGTTCATAAAATTTCTTGCTAGGTGGAAGACCAAGTCCAGAATTTTGACCTAAAGTTCGAAAACAAAAGAAATGCAGACTGAAATAATAAACAAATGATTACTTAAAACAATGGTTTCAGGTTTGCCTTTGTTTCTTTCCGGTTGGGACCATCTTCCTTGTCCCTATAGTTGTAAATTAAGCGAGTTCTTTGGTTCAAATGTGTCTAGAAAGGCTTTCAGATGGCCTATTACACAAACGAGTACAAATCCTAATGTCTAAGAACAAGTGTATCTTTTGAGAGAATCATTTTGAAGAATTGTTGTTTAAATATTTAGTAATTAACGATTAAACACACCTTCTCGCTATTTTGGAACAACTTGCATGAGGATGAGAATCCAGTCAGCCTTGGTCCCATTGTGTGCACATCAGAATCAAGGAGAACACAGAGACTTGGAAAGTGGCTTGATTTATAAAGATAATGATGGATGGCTATTGCTTTCCGTGAAATTTCAAACTGAAATCTGAGAGTGTTCATCTTTGATGGTTTTCAACCGTTTCAACTCCATAATCAAAAGTTGATGTTTCAACGATTTTGTTGCTTTTAACCACAGGAAACAAAGACTGCATCAATCAAATTCACTTCTTTGCTATCCTTGAAAATCTTTCTGTGTATCACATTGGCATTTAGAAAACTTGAAGGGTTACTATGTACTATTCAATGTAAGTTGTCCTCTACAGAAAAAAATCCGACGATGACTTTGACAGAAGATGAGAGAAAAAGCCTTTTATTCGGCCAGTTTTAACTAAAACACCTTATTTTGGCAATACTTGCAACTTTTTCCGCCCTCTAGTCATCCCTATTTTACCCTTGAAGTTGAAATTTCTTTTTAGTTTAGTGGTCAATCCATGATATTCTTTTCGGAATTGTGGAGACAGTTATTTTTAGTATACTATAAATTGGCATTTTGAATGAATTGTGTCAATCAGTTAAAATGGTTAGCAAGGCTGGTTATCCATGCCCTCATATATCTTATTTGATGCGTTGACGTAGCAAGTGATAATGAACGATTACATTTGCACAATCACACTAACATTTATTTCGGCTAGAGCTCTATAACAAAAATGGTACTATTTTTTTATATATTTTTTGCGACTTTTGGTCATGTCAACTCAAATAAAATAAAAGGAATATATGTAAAGTCATACATATAGCATTGAAAAAGACATGTCAAAAGTTAAAAACACGTTAAAAATAGTTACGTAAAATCGTGATATCACTGAGTTGACTAGAAACGATTCAGTGCACATGGAAGAAATGAAGGGGGATGCACAGACAGTACAGATGCAGTTGGGCAAGGATGGCTCAAACCAGGATTACTTTCAAAATACACACTGGGTCCGATTAGTACAATGAAAATTCAACGGAACAATACATTTGTTGCAAAAACCTCACATTATAGTACAATGATCGGACCCAGTGTGGATTTTTGAAATTCGTCCTGAAGTACAGTGGTTCCTGAGTTGGGTAGCATTAGATGATGAAACTCTTGGTTATTGCAGTATAGAGGGTGGGTCAGATTCAACAGGTCCTTTGTCAGTTCCTGTCTTTGATGGAGTTGTGCAGGAAGCCGGACGAAGGTGCGTGATCGCCAATATTCCGAAGGGATGTCGGGCCAAGGACAAAAGGGTGTTGTCAAGCCCTTGACCAGGAATGACAGCATGTGTCCAGACATCCCGTCTGGAAAGGTCAGGTTCCTAACACTGTTGGACACTAACCTTGCCAGCCCGGCGGTGAGGGGCTCGGTTTCGCATATGAAATGCGTCCATGCATTATTGGCATATTGGGGGGGCATGCAGAAGTATCAAGAAATTATTAAATGATTTTACACTGCTTCGATTATAATTTTTGCATAGCCTACCGAGAGACCTCTCTAGGCTTACCTGAGCCATTCTTTTAAGAAGTTTATCCAAAGCATACATAAACCGCCACTAGATGGAGGCAAAATAGAGGCAGAACCACTTGATTTCAGACCTAAACTTGATGCCAAAACTGGAGCTTAGATCTTAAAATTAATTTCTCTGCATGTTTTGAGTCTTTTGGAGTTCAGTTGCAATATTATAGAATTAAAAAAAGTCATGCTGATTGATCACAAGGTACGGCTAAAGACTTTGAGGCAGCACTCAGAACCGTTTTTACTTCAAGATGGTGCTGGTTCTCACCTATCTCTTTGATTGAAGCTCAAATTGGCTTCCTTAACAGTGTTTGGACCTCTTGGACTGACGGCTTGTGTTCATTTTGAGAACAAGGACAGTTTAACAAAATGTGTTTAGGGAACTGGTGGATTTCGAGTTCGATTTTGTCATAGTTTTGCCGTATTTGTCCTTTAGGGTCAAAAAGCTTACCACCACGAAACTTCTTACAGGTCAAGAGACTTAATCTCCACGTGAAATATGGCAGAATTGCCAACTCAAAGTCCATGATTATAATTACTGATGGAACTCCAATTCGATTTAGTTCGGATGTTGCCATTTTGGTCCTTGTTTGGGTATTTGGCCAAAAAATATGATGCAACTTGCCTCTTTTAATAGCAATCAAACCAAGTCAAAAATGGCAACACTTCCAACTGCAAACCCATCAGTAGTTCAGGGTGTGTTGAATTATGCCAGAACCATCTAGTTGCCAAATATAGGAGTCAAAAATGTTGGTTTTCTTTAAAATCCTCAATCCTGCTAGCTTGGCCTCATTATCTATGGACTCAACATAGCGGTCATAACTTTAGCGCTTTCGCCACTAATCAAATCGTGTTTTTTTTGGGGGGAGGGCGGGTTTTTTTAATACCGCTTCAAGGAATGGGATTCCCTGTAAAATATAGTTTCTATAATTAATGTTTATATGAAATTTGATCTACCAATGAGTTACTGTTGGCAGATCTAAACAACCCTTGTATAGTGGGTTGGTCAGGAATAGTGTTTAAAAATTTGTCCAATCCTGCCTTAAATGCTGTTAGAGGATCAGCTCCTACATATTCCCGACGAAGACTAATGGGCATAAAGATTAAACAATGAAGGAGCCCGATAAAGAAGAGACGAGGACATTAATGTTTGTACTATCAATGATCGCTACAACTGATCTCAAAGCCTGGGTTAGGACAGAGCCCATGAATGCTCTTGAAGACATACAGTATCAGATACCTTTTCATACCCTCTCTGAGTACTGTACAACCCTAACTTTTGGAGTCTCTCCCAATACGAGAGCTCTCTCATTCCTCTGATGTTCCTAGTAAAACATCTTTGGACATGCTCGACCTTGTGCAAACCTGCCGAACTCATTTGAACCCAAATGGGGGAAGCATATTCAAGATGCAGTTGAACAATCAACTTGTACAGAGTTAGCATCATAATAATATCTCTGAACTTGAAAGTGCGATAGATCCAGCCGCATGTTTGAAATGCCTTCCCCACTTTCAACTGGATATGCTCATCAAACTTTCCATCATCTTGGATGACAACTCCCAAATCCCTCATGGACGATGCCTGCTCAATATCACAACCTCCATTGTTTTTGAGTGGACCATCTAATTTTGCCGTCCCATACGTCATTGTGCGGAATTTCATCCCGTTCAGTGCTATGTTACTCCAAGGACATCTTAATTTCTCAGGACGAATTACAGAAATACAGTTTAAGGCCTGGCATTGTTCTAAAATGAGAGGTTATTTCAAAGCAATAAATGTTCCGTTGAATTTTCATTGTAGTAACTCGGCCTTAAGTGGTATTCTGTAATATATCCTTCTTTGAGTCATCCTTGGTTACTCTCGCCAACCCAAGAGTAGACTTTCTCTAAGTCATCTACTAAACATTTTGAGTCCTGACCATTACTTCCACAAACTAGTTTTGTGTCATCAGCATATGAAGAAATACTGGCTTTTGTTCTAAACTTCTGGCGAGGAGCAATAAAGAGAATAAACAGGAGCGGACCCAAAATGGAACCTTGTGGAACACCTGACTTGACGTCATACATGCCACTAAAAGATCCTTCAACCTTAACCAATTGCTTCCTATCACTCATGAAACTACCAATTCAATTCAGGACCTTACCCTGGATCCAAAACTCTTTGAGTTAATCGAGCAAAAGACCATGATCTACCTTATCAAAGGCCTTGGCAAATTCAAGATAGACTACACCAACTGCCTCGTGATTTTCAAGCCCCTCAATGATCTGCTCGATATGGTCAACCAATTGGGGCACTGTACTAAAATGGGCTCGAAACCCATGCTGCTCTGGGGGAATGATATCATGGGCTTCCAAATACTCAACAAGCTTGGACTTCATGATCTTCTCAAAGACCTTTGCAATACTGGAAGTCAGAGAAATGGGCCTATAATTACTAGGGAGTGACTTATCTCCGCCCTTAAAAATTGGAACGACGAACATGGTTTTTGAACAACGGGAATTACAGCAATCGAATTGATGAGTGCCAAGACCAAGAGGTAGATATATGTTGAGAAAGGATCATTTTGAAGAATTATTGTCAAAATATTGAGTAATTAATGATTTAACACACTTTTCTCCCGGTTTTGGAACAACTTACATGATGGTAGGATGTCAATCAGCCTAATTGCCAGATTGTTCACATAGAGCACTTAGCACATCACATATTACATAGTTCCCAAGAGCTTTGAATGAAATTTCACACTAAAATAAGTGAAAATGGTCTTCATTGATGTTTTCATGTGCTAAATCTTGCCATTTCAATGATTTTGTTGCTTTTGACCACAGGAAACAAAGTTAATTAAACTACTCTCATTGCTACACATTTCAGTCAATCTAATTGAAATTAGGCTTTGAATTACCAGTCATGCAACTGGTCTGATTAGATTTTTCTCTGTCTGGACCAGAATTCGAAATGCAGCTTTTGTCTAAAACTGAGGCACCCAGGGCTTCCGATATCATTGGTTAGACGAGCATTTCAACGGAGGTCAACATGATGGGCACGTCGCAATTCAAGATGCTCACAGTGATCTAAGAGGGCCTTGCAATCATTCAAGGAGTTCTCTATCTATTTATTCATGCAAGACAAGGCTCTTGCACTCACAAGCAATGAAAAGCAAAAGTGATCCCGCAAACATCTTCATCCGAAAGTTGAATGGCCAACCTGCAAACTGATGGACTTCAATATTTGGGGTATCATGCAAGTTTAGCCAGAGGCCATAGAAAATGTCGATGTGCTTAAGCGCTTTTAAGGCTGAATTGTAGGACTTTTTTGAAGGACATTGTACGTGCCGCCATTGCCAACGTGTCGCAACGTTTGTGCGTCATTGTCAAGAACGGTGCCGGACATGTTGAAGTACGTTTAACAAAAGAGTTACTTATGTTCTTGAGCAGCAATGGAAAAATACCTCTGATTGGTTTAAGGAAACTCGAGAAAATGCAAAATTTTGTCTCACACTTCAGAGGCTAGTTTTTTTAGACGCAAAAGATCGAACGGTGAGATGGACAGTGGCGGTGATGATGATGGTGGTGTCGGTGATCGTGGGTGGGATCTCAAGATCGTACTTAAGTACTCTAAGTCCGATCTTGAGATCGATCTTTGCGTCTAAAAAACTAGCATCAGGTCTGCCATTCTCTTTACAAAGTTTGAATGCCTCTCATACATTCCCAATGATTTGAATTGGTGGCAGTCAACAAATTGTGAATTGTTTTCTAAGGATGTAGTTTTAAAACAGTTTTAAATGACAAAGAACAAAAATAAACAACAAAAAAGTTTTAAGGACATCTCGATTTTTGTCTCACTTCAAAGTTATTAATAGCGGAAGGGAGGGTTAAAAACTTATAAGTTATAAGTGTTAGGTTATAAGTTATAACCTAACACTTAAAAACACTTTTTTGTCCATTTTCGTCAGAAAACCTTTTTGGGTTTTACAACTTATTTTGAACTTATTTTTGCATATTAAAACAACAAATAAAATATATTTTGCCCTATCAATTGACAAATTGAGAAAAGAAAACCTTTTTGGGCCATTTTGGGGGGAAAGCATCCTTTTTTCGTTCGTTTTCATTAAGTAAAATACATTTTTTGCCCATTTTTAGCTCTATAAGAACTTTTTTGGCCATATTTCCAACTTTAAAACTTCTTTCTTTTGACTTTTTTCCAACTTTTTTGTCCTTTCTCTAGTGTTTACTAACGTGAACTTGGACTTCAAAATCAGTCACCATGCACAAATTGAGGAAAGAGATAAAAAACGGCTTGAAAACGGTATTCAAATTATCAGTATGATTCCTATGGGTGATTTATTAATGTGCATCATTTACCCGCGTAGAACCAAGGGTTGATCACCGTAGAGTCTGAAAAACCTTAAAGTGCTCTTGGCGTAGAGCCTAATCCACCTTTTGTGGCGTAGAGTCTGTGCGTGAACGTAGTAGGGCTTGCCAAGCAGGCAGAGTCCGCATGAACAGAGAAAGAAGGAGGATCTAAGAGGAACGCAGCTTTTCCAGTCCTTGATCAGAAGCCAGTTCAAGAGCAAGGCACACGTTGTCGCACCCACGACCACCGACACCACCATCATCATCACCGCCACTGTCCATCTCACCGTTCGTTCACTCGAACACGCTCTCCTTGTCCCAGACTTCTGCAGACATGCACATGGTGGATGATGGCTCTCGGGTGCGCTAGTCAGCACTTCCGACATCCAATCTTGGTGCCACAAGATGGCCGAAATGCTGACTTAAACCAAATCGCTAAATGAGCTATGGACATTTTCAAAAGCACAAACAGTATTTTTTTCTTATCCTTTCCAATGATTTCGTTTCTAAATTGTAGAAGTATACAGGAAGAATTGATTGTCGATGCAAAATCTATTTTTTCGAAGAGTGCAGAGGTTCCAAGGTTTGAACAAGTAGGTGTAAATCAAATTTCCAAAGCAATTTTAAATAAAATAAAATAATCTACTTACATAACGAGATCATGATGTAAGTTGAGGTAATAGATAACACTAACCAATGAATAACTCTGTTTAATCTACGTCCAGAAAACGTAGGTGTTGGTGTAATGATCGCAAGCAGAATAAAGGTTCATTATTTCAAAGTTGAAAAACTCCATTTTGGTACTTCTTTTCTTGATTTAGGAAAAATTCTCTTAACTTGAAGGAGTAATGAATCGTTTAAAGAAGTTTCATGCCACGGAAGATCTTGAAAATCGGTCAGAATTTTGCTTCACATACCATGGGCTCGAAAGCTAAAGGAATCATTGAATTGGTCGCAAAACTTATCCTAACCAATCAAATCAACCAAGAGGATTTACTCTTTGTTCCGTCACATTTATGATCAAGACCTTTACGTGTTCGTAGATTCTTGCTTTTAAAGGCCCCGTTTTCGACACATTTTATAACGAAGTTGGAAATCACACGTACATTTTTCCATTGGTTGTGTGAGGAGGTTTCTGCAAGAGGTTACGAGTTTGTATTTCTGTGATGTCGAATTTTGCCCCGAAGTTCGTTATAACTCTTGTCGTGTAACGGCATCTTAAAGATCAGAAAGAAACTCTACTTAACGTTTACAAGGTGTCCCTTTTAAATTGAGACCAAAAGTTTCCTGTCTTTCAACACTTTGTTCAAACAAAAGTTTTTCCTATCTTTTTTGTCAAGATATTTTGTTACGAGCAAATTTCTAGGAGACAATTTCAAACGTGTAAATTGACCCAAATGGTGATATTGGTCCCTCCAATTTGTTGAAAAATGATGTGTCTGTTCCTTTGAACAAGTTTATGTGTTGGTTCAAATAAGATTTAGATAATTGAACTTCTAATATTTGAGATTAGGTAAGAATAGGGTAAAATAGGTGTCATGTAAAGTTCATGCACGATAATTTCTCAAAAATAAAACTTTATTATTGATTGAAGTTGAAAAGGGGTTCAAGATCGACCTTATCATCATCTCTAGGCTTAGGAGTTCAATGGAAATAAACCATATCTTAAAAGACCTTCAAAATCGAAACGGCATGGAAAACATAAAATCATGTTTTCAGAGGGGCTTTTTTCATCTTTTGTTTATGGGTTTTAGAATCTGGCTTGGCGATTTAAGACTGATTGGACAGTGAAATAGTAATTTTTTGTCCATTGGAAAGCTTACTAACTTATTTCAGCTTGAATTTTTTTCTGCATGTGGATGTGTTAAACCTTAAAAAGCAAGACCTGCAACGTAATGTGTCACGAATCATTGTAAATTTAGTATGTGACTCTAATTCGGGACAACCCTGTAAATCAAATTTTAGGAAGAAACTCTTCAGACATGGATTTTTCCACAACATACATGAAATATTGCTAACTTGCTTGCCAATCAAGTAAGATACGGTCTCAGCTATGTTTTCCATAGAGATCTTTCGGAGCGTCTTCAGTTTTACAAGTCTCAGAATTTTGAATTCTCCCGCTCGTGGTGACGACTTTGCGGAGGCGAATGAACAATTTGCTTTCACATGAACTCTAGTTGAGAGCTTCAAATCCCAACAAACTAAAAAACCAAAAACTCCTGGATGACTAAAAAGTAAAGGTGCAGCCGAAATATGTACACTGGACTCCATTTGTATACCGAAAGGCTGAGTTTCTTCAATACAAAAATGCCGATTGGGAGAGTAACTCGGCTCCCTGGGTTCAGGGCCATAGCGATGGAAAAACCCTTCGCAATCGAACTTTTCCATGATATCGAGGACAATTGGATCATAATAATCAATGAAGATTAAAAAAGGTGTAAGAGCCAGTCGTGATGGAATCTCAAATGATGGGACGAGGGCTCCAAATCCGCTTAATTGTCACATTTCCGTGACGTCACGTGATCTTCTCTCCCGTCTTCCTTGGGATTTCACTTTTTGAACCCCGTTTCAGTTTTGCTGCAAGGTAGCACCATCGTAGCTCAGACTCGTCTGTAAACCACATTGATCTGTTTTTTTGAAGCAAGACCCAAAGGCTACATAGCCTTTAGTCAGATTAATAACGGTGCTGAATCTTGTCTTGAATAAGGACACAATTAATTAACTTGATACAATCATTCAGTGCAATAACTTTGACGTCTATTGCTTCTAAACGAGAATATCTTTACTCAAAACCCAGAAAGACATTCAACTATTTGTCCAAATACAACTTAGGATCAGTTTGTCTACAGAGTTAAGTATGTAATATGGAAGCACAAGAAAAGTAAAGTATTTTAATGAATTTTCAATATGATTTGCAAGTTTTGTCCATGATTGGGAAATACGGATGCAAAGTCTTGCAGTTTCCAAAGCATTGTTGCACCTTTTCTTGTGTTTTCCGCTTTTCTTAAATATTTTTGGGATACTGGTCATAAGTGAAAGCATTTCTCAATCCCTCATGCGCCTACTCTTAGAAAAATAATGGTGCTCTTAGTTGTCCAAGAATATATCCTGTGCCTATCCATGTTTGGCAAATAACTCTACATTCTGTCAGCCCTGATCCTTAATCCAGCCGATTCCAGCCTTTTGGCCGGGTTAGGCAGTCTTGGTTCAACAGCGGCGCCAAAGATCTCAGCGCCAGCCAGAATAATACGTTTCCTCTTTATGGGGGAGCCACAGGATCTCTGGGTTTTCAGAAACGGAGAAGGGCGCCGTTGGGTGCGCGTCCCAGCTTCGTCGGCGTCCTGGATGGAGGGCCTCCTCCTCCTCCTCTCTTACTGGAGGCAATGGACGAAGCTGGCCAGCTAGCTAGCTTGCTAGCAAGCCAAGCCACTGAAGCCACCGACGGACGTTCTAGGGTGAGTGTTTTCCGATTATTATTTTGCTGATAAAATTTTCGGTAAAAGTCAGTCCACAGAGGTTTGTGCCTTGACAAAGGCCAGCTAAAGGCCCAGAGGCTCGATTGAGAGCCAATTTTGACATGAGCAACCGCACCTGAGCTCATTTGAGGGAAGATTTAGATTCCACCTTAGTGACCTCCCTCCTCCCTCCGTCCAACTTACTACTTAAGGACGGACGGTCTACGTATTTGAAAATCCACGAGCTTGCTTTTTGGACTGTGAAATGTAGGCTTACTAATATTCTGGGAAAGGTGTTAGTCGACTAGAATCTACAGATCTAAGAGATATCTGGAGACAACCTTTGGATTGGCGAGTGTTTCTCCGTGATCTGTGCTGCCGAATTGACGCGGTGGAGAAAAGTGCGCCGGGAACAGGGACTTGACTGTGATTTTGAAGACGGCAGGAGCAAAGTGCGATTACATTAGATGACTGTTCTTTGGCCCATAAGTGTATTTATGTGTGAGCCCGTTCTTGAATAAATCTGAGCCATTCAATACGTTTCTTCCACCCTCAATCAACCTAGTATTTGGTCCAAGTTGGCTAGGAAACGTTGTGCCACTCAGCGTCCTTAGAGAACTGATGGGAGTTCGTCGAATTGAAAGTTCGACCACGACCATCACTGACAGCATTCTCGACATGACATTTTACTAGCACATAACGTAGAAATATACTAGTTTTATTCCCCTGCCCACCTCTCTCTCAGCATTAGTCCATCCATTTCTCTCGTAACCCAAATGGAAGTGCTTGTAAAAAAAGTGTTCTTTGCGGCAGCACTGAGCAACCCGTCTCCTCTTCAATGTTGTTAGCCAATAGAAATCGTGCTCCTGAAGTTGCGCGAGCCAATCAGAGACTTGCTCTCCTGGCGTTGCGCCGCGTTCCCACCAGTGATGAGAATTCGCTTTCAGCAAGTGTGTCAAAAGAAAGACAAGGAGGAGTAGAGTCGCCTTCGCCGTCGTCGTCCTCTCGCATGTCGGATGTAGGCATGCATTGGACAAAATAGCTGGTGGCCCAAGGGTTCTCGGGTTGAATAGCTCATGAAGGGATCTCCTGCTTCCGCTCCTTTAGTCGGTGGTGTTGGGCGTCGTCTTGGCGGTCCATCGCACCAACATCAGCCCTTCCTTGGTCTCCTTGTCTCCGTCTCTCTCTCCCCCTGTTTCGGTATTAGGAATAGATCTCCCCCTACCGGGGCTCACTCAAGGTCTTTAAAGCTTAGCAGGTCGACCTCGAGAATACTAGTTGGTCCCTTTAAGTAGTACATCCTTCTTACAAGCGCTACCGCCCGCTGGATGCAGCAAACCATATGTGCTCTCCACCATCACATTTGGAATGAGATGAATTGGTCTTGCAACCTACGGTAGTCTCTTGTATTTCCCGATGATTCAAATTACCTTTGTGTTGAGATACTGCAAGCAATTCATATTGCTTTAATGTTTTAACGATGCCTAAGTAATCCGCTGTTTTCCGATTTAATCAATCAACATGTGAATTCCTTAGGGAAACTCGAAACACTAACGTTTAAGTATGTGGACGGCTTGTTGAAACCAAGAAAGTCATTGCATTACTATTTTCAGCTGAAGCATAGGCAAAAATAAAACTTAAAAAGCAAAGAGTCTTGCGTTTAGATTTTGCGTGCGTTTACATTCTCATTCTCAGTGCTTAGCTTTTCGAATTACCAACCTCAGCCTTCTCGAGTTTACCTACAAATGAACTTTAGAATTATTCTCCAAAAGCCATTCCTGTGTCATGGCCCACTTGTATGACTGACTAATTTTTTTTTCAATCATTCATACTCCTACATGCTTGAATTACGCGTTTCGAATGCGACGAAAATTAGCTAATACAACGGCCTTTCAGATTACAAAATGCAATGACTGAGCCTGAATAGAAACCACAGGAGGCCCTCCATCCCCCCTTGGAATTGAAAGCTCCTAAGACATGGATGATGCCTTCAATCTCGAGGACATAAGCGATGAACAGACCTTGGAACGACTCGAATCCCTCTTCGAGTCCGCGTCTTCCTTTCCCTCCGTAAGTATTTCAGGCATCCATACCTAACTTCAGAATACTGTACTGCCTCTTTATGACCTTAAACAATTAAGAAAAGACTTTGGAACATGTAGTGTCAAGACATTGATTAATATTCGTAATTCTTATCATTGGCGTGTAGTCATTTTCATATCTCCCCCCACATTCCTCTTCCAACCCGAACAAAGTTCATTTTCATCTGGCATGCGCATGTTTTTTATTCATTTTTGCCACAAGAAAAAAATCGTTGAAGAAACACGTGCTCCCTGAGAATCACACTTGAAGACATTTTTTCCAAATCAAGAGTTTAATTGAGACGACATCCTGTTCCCTTCCTCGTCTTCCGTTGTAATGAATAATTCCTGTGTGCGTTCTCCCTCTGATTTCCAACCAACAGCTTGAAATTTACACATCCTTCTAGTTACTTTATGAACAAACCAAACATTACCCCACTCAACGGCATCATACATAGGTCTTTGATTTGAAGATGGCTCAAAAAAGGCTGCTCTCTTATGTCTCAGGACCGCTGCTAACAATATGAGCTCGTGCGATAATCCTTGGTACTCTGGACCGAACTGGCCTGATTCCAGCAATTTGGATTCGTTCGAGTCTCAGCTTCATGTAAGCAAAACTTGTTAACGTACGCACAAATTTGGCTTGGTTTTATCCGACAAAAGTGCTTTGTGGATGCTTCTCACATGTTCGGTACTCGATTCAACACTTTCTCCAAAACAAACGGTCCTGGTCGAGAGAACACGGAAAGTTCAAGGAATCCCCTGGAATTGTTTTCCCTTTTAAATCTCGACCAGTGGCTAGTTAGATTTAACAACGATTGGGCTACACGTTTTGAGTTCAGTTTGCACCGCTTTGTTCACCTGTCTTGGTTTGAATCCTTCTTTTTTCTATCCTAACCTCATGGCCTTTGTCTTTGAAATTGTCTTTAACGCTTTTCGTGATCAGATTTGATTGACTTTGACTTATGCATTACCTTAAAAGAAATTCCAAGAGTTCTGGAAAAGACAACAGTTTGAAATATTTCTTCCTCCATCAGCGTGAAGGAGTATACAGGGAGGCCCGAAAAAAGCATTACCCTTCATCCTTGTAAAAGAGGAACAGATCAAGAAATGTCGGAGATAAAGGCAACCTCTTCAGCAATTCAATGACATTTTTATGAATCTTTAAAAAAAAAAACCTTTTTTGTGGTGAAATTTGTTTCTTTATGTCAGTCTTTTTTTCGGGCCTCACTAGAGTTGTTGGGAAGATTCTGGATGATCAATTAAAAAACACTGTTTTGGACAGTATTAATCTACCAGTATGAAAATAAGGGTGTAATTGCACAAAGGATTCATATGAAAAGCAGAAGGCTGGGAAGATTTTGAGTAGAGCACTATAATGTACGAGTGAGGTCATAAAGTGCGTCATTTAGTGGATTTCATGCGGCAATAGGGCACACTTCTCATGATACCCATATACTTGTAGAAAGCAAGAGGTCATAAATCAGTTTTGGACAAATTAAAGCACTCTTAAACTTGATGGAGGCCCTCCAAATGGAGCTATAATTGTTTCCAGATGAAGTGCAGTGATTGTTAGCTGGAGCTAACAGGGATAGCAAGCCTTCATTAAAACCATCAAATTTGTCAGAAGAAGGTTCATTTTTACGAGATAGTGATCACGCGACAATTTTCAATTTACATACACACCTCCACGGTAAACCGCGCCATAAGTCCATTTCAGGGTTGCCACCCATATCTTTGTGCTTGTGTCACTCCCTCATGGCTAAAAATTGCGAAATATAGGAGCTTGCTCCACAATACTTGAAGTGTAGCATGAATCATACCTGAACTTTCTTTTGAATTATCAAGTTTCCATGTCAATTTGAAAGGAGGTTTACCAATCGATTCAACCAAAAACCATGGCAGGTCCAATGAAAATATTCAATCCACATTTGAGGCACTTTAGTTCATCCAAAACTGAGATAAGACCATTGCTATCTTCATAGATATTGGTATCATAGGAAGTGCAAGATGTTGCCGCATGAAATCCACTAGATGGCGCACTTTATGATTGCACTCTTTTATTTTAGTGCTCTAAGTGTGAGAAAGGAGAAAAGCCTCAAATCATGTCTGCTTTCAAACAAGGTCATGTAAGGCATGATCTGAGTTTACAATTGGTTGTCACCTTGATTTGTTAGCTGCCTACAAATCAATTTTGCAGTGGCGTTGTCTAAAAGAGGAAAAAAATCCCTTACACAGAAAGATCCTGAATAGGTTGGTATGCATAATATTTGTATGATTGACGAAAGGATATTAGTCTAACCGGAATTCCACAATTTGCATTCAATCGCAAATATATCGTGTATCAAGAGATTCCTAGTACCTTTTTGGATTTATTTATCCTTACTATCAATCCGAAAGTACTGTGCGCGCATCTGATTAGGAGGGGAGAAAAAAGTCGGAGTTAGGAACGCTTTGTTTTGAGAAATGACCCTTCACGGGAAAAAACCGTCGTCGCTTAAATATTGAAGTTGGGGAAAATTACTTTTACTGATCTGTTACTTCATTTTTTACTGAATTGTTTGGCAAATCATATCCACTGAAAGTGAGCTTCATATATGGTTTCCATATAAAATTATTGGCGTTGTAATTAGGTGTACCGTTTCTTTTGAAACACCCGGTGTCATTTACCGCGTACCGTACATTTGTGTATCATCTCAGATGAGTTTAAGAGGCCGATTAATGCATAGGTTGTAAATAGCAACTACAAATGTTGAAGACCTGAAGAAAACTGTAGCTTCTAAACATGAGTGACTAACCCTTTAAATCTCACTCAATACATATCAAAAGCCATGTCACAGTGGTCAATAACATGAAATACGAGATACCTGCACGCTGGAATACGCTACATTTTGGGAGACGCATTTGATGTGAGGAATAAGAAAGCAAAGAATTTTCGGATAACCAGGGCAACAGCAACACAGAAGAAGGAAGGTCCAGGGGGTTTTGAGGACGTGCAGTACACGATAAAAGAGAAATGTGAAGCAAACTATGTTGAGTATTCCACCCTGATGAGGTTCAATCTCCTCAAGTTGGTATTTCAGACTTTGTCATTGCCTAGTATGTGTTGAAATAAAGCTTTGACTGTTTAGGAAAAGTGGGTGAATTGTTGTAAATATTAAGGAACTGCTGTCTGAGTAACGTTGAATTCAGTACAAATTACTATACAAGAGGTGTTCAAATGCGTTTTTGGTTCAATAACCACGAGTTAAAAGACACATATTAAGGGTATTTGGCGGTAAAGTTGGAGGGATACTAAAGCATGCACAAAATCAATACTTATCTTCAAGAACATTCACAATTGAAACACATCGCTCGAGGATGGTTACTCGTTTTGAGTTTCACAATGCTCCCACTTATCTCCCAAATGATCTCAACAGCTCAACTTTTCCAGTGCCCCGACTCGAGCAGGATTATTTTTGATAATAATAGTAGTAATATTCATTTCTACTCTCGGTCATGTCTTGGCGTATATTTCAAATGTTTTCTTCTAAAAGCCAACTGGACTTCTTTGTGCCCGCATCTTTTCTAACAACTTCTGAGATCATGTAATCAGGAAACGCAATAGTAGTTGAAACAAAATCAGATGAATTAAGATGGACATTAGGACTAATGGTGAAGTTCGCCAAATTCAAGAACGGTCTTAAAATAGTAGAGCTTTTACTATCCTAAAAACATTCCTGTTTTGGAACTCTACTTGAACAAGGCATACTTCAGCATACTTTTGAGGCATACTTGACTTCTTTTTCTCAATGGCCTCAATATAATGTTGAGGCAGACCTCAAAAACGAGAAATAAGGGGAAAAGGCACAGCTCTTCTGAGGTTGGGCATTTTTATTAAGAAAATTCGACTTGGAATTTGGTTTTGCATGATAGATTGTTTTAATCTAATCTTTAGCCTACAGGAAAAGCTAAAAATCGTATTTCTAAAAAAGGGATGGAAGTGTATGAAATGGACATGGATGAATTATGTTGCCTTGAACTAATCCTCTTCAAACTTGTTATGTATTTTCGAGCAATCAACGCCATTTTATAATGTCTCATGTCTTTGTTCTACCAAAATGTACGTAATCTTTCTTTGTAAGAAGGCACACCCATGAAGTTCTTGCTTTTTTTGCACCAAATATTTGATGCTCAAGTTGTGGGCATTTTTTCAGCTGACATAATTGTTTGACACCTCTGTTTCAGTTGGACTCCCCTCACTTTGGCGAGGATGGACACCTTGGCGTCTCTTTCGGCGACTCAAGTATTTCCGGAACCAGCTCAGCCAACAATGCAGGGTCCAATAATAATCTTTTGGGATCTTTGGACCCCAACCCCGGGGACGGGTTATTTGGCCAAACTAGTCAAAGCAATGCAAACCACATTTTTGGCAACACGAGTTCCACAGAGAGCAACATTGCTAGCGTATTTAGCGCCCAATCTAGCTTTGTGGCCAACCAGACGCAAGTCGTCACCTCTATGGGGTCCAATGTCCTCGAGTCCAAGCAGTCTCAAGCCAACCATGCTTCCAAAACCATCACCCAAACCCCCCTAGTATCCACATTATCCCTTCCTACTCAGCCTCCAACGCAATTGGTTTATGCCAGTAAGTCGGTTGCGCCAAGCATAAGTGGACACCTGGCTACTTCCACACCCACTGTCATAAGTTCAATAAGCGGTCAGCAACCTGGACTCATACTCAACACGCTGACCAGCCAAAGCCCGGCCTCGGTGCAATCCATATTCCAAGGTGGAGTGGTGCAAGCCGGGGGACATTCCATGCTTCAGATTCAACTTCCCCAACTTCAGCAACAGCAGCAACAACAGCAGCAGCAGGGCAAGCTGACCAGCATAGCATCCCTCATTCAAGGGGCCTCTCAAACAGCCAAGACATCTCAATCGTCTAGTCCAAATAATGGGCAGCCTCAGTTGCTGCCCAAGATGACCAGTTCTCAGGCCAAGATACAGCCTGGGAGCAAAGGGACAATAATGACCATGTCCACGGCCATGACTGCCACAACCGTGACTGGAACCACACCTTTGATACTAAACAATGGGCACATGTTGACTAGCATGACCCAAGGTCAAACATCGGGTCCACTTTTGTTGAATTCTTTGGGCCAAGTTGTGGGCTCAGCCGGTCAAGCAGGGAGCCCAATTCTCTTTCAGCAACAAACCGGGAGTCCTTTCATAATGCTCAGACAGTCAGCTCCTACCCTTCAGACCACGCCTACCATTATTCAAACTGCAGGCGGCCAGACGGGCACGATATTGTTGCAGCAGCCTGGCGCTGCGGGCATGATCAATGCCCAACCCCAGGTTAAGCTGATCACACCACAGGGTCGAATGCAAATGCAACAAATACAAACTCCCAGTGGGCCTAAATTGATAGCTGTGCCGGTCGGTCAGGCTACGCTGATGCCTCAGCTACACACGGGCCTGACCACCGGTCAGAACTTCACGGCCCTGTCATCCGCTCAAATTCTTGCCTCTGGTGGTACGCCCACAATTGTCAGCACCCTTCCCGGTGGCACCACGGTAAGCTCGTCCTACCTTACCACGCCTACCACCATCGTCTCTTTGGGCAACACCAAAGTGAGCCAACCCCAGTTTGTCAGCACCTTGTCGTCATCAACCGTAGGTGGTTCTACGACAATGTCTCAAGCCCCCTCTTCCAATGTGGGGAGCCAGCCCCAAAAGAAGAAGAAATCAAAGAAAAAGAAGAAAGAGTCTCAGAACTCGTCCTCTTCCAGCGGGGAGAAGAAGCAGGGTTTGGACCTGGGAGAGCTGATGAAGGACGTAGGTCTGGATTTGGACAATTTCGGCATGGAGGACGGAGCCCATTCGACCTCAATCTCCTTTGACACGTCTTCCATAACCCTCCCGACACTTGCTCAAACAGCCGGCACTCTTCAAGCCTCCACACTCTCAATGATGACTTCAGATGCCACCACGGGCTTGTCAGTCTCCGGATCTCAACTTCTAGCTCAAATTCAACAACCCTTGCCAATGCAGGTACGATAAAGATATTGGTTGGTACAAAGTGAACGAGCTCTTTGTTTTAGAAATGCCATTATTATGTTTTCTAGACGGCCAACACAAATCAACTTCAACTTGTGCAAGGTCCTAACGGTCAATTCGTTCTCCAAAGCACAGCGCAACCAGCCACGGCATACATTACTCAACAGGTATATTATCCGACAAAATCATCAATGTCAAGTACAACCATGACATGTTTCCATTCCCTTCAAGTCCCTGGGTGATACATCTGGTTTACACGCCACTGCCATCATTGCTGGAACAAGCCAAACCGTGACTTTGCCTAATCAGACCTTGGCGCAAGTTCTAACTGCTTCATCTATGACCTCCACAGTGGCAACCACTCCCACAGCAAGAACGCCTTCACGAAGAGTGAACACGGATCCCAATCGCGTGCCTCTTTACGAGGATGACCGTTTACCTCCCGGATGGCACAGGAAAGTCTCTCAAAGAAAGTCAGGTTCATCGGCTGGCCGATACGAGGTGTTCATCATTGGGCCCACGGGGAAACGGTTTCGATCCAAAAATGAGCTCAAGACCTTCTTTGAGAAGACGGGGGAAAGAACGTTAAATCCTGAGGATTTCGATTTTTCTACCTTTGGTACCGGGAGAACCACATTTGTCACACCGTCCATTCAGACCAAGGTATCATTACGAATGATGTTGTAACACGAACCTATGATCAATCAGGACTGATTAATTTTTCTTATTTCCAGCCACAGCCTGTTTCAGCTCCCAGTGTCGTGGGATCATCACCCGTTTCCACGGTCTTGACCCCTAAACCCACTACTGCGCCACAACCAATTGTCTCAAGTAGAGCCAGCATCTCAACACACACCCAAAGTCAAGTCTCGTTGCCCCAAAACCAAGTCATGACCCCCACCATCCTGCAACCCCAACCCACCATCAACAATCCCCAAATAAGCTCCCCCGAGGGCTTGCCCAACCTTTTACAGAGTATAACTCAGCCTCTTCCCCCCAAATCCTTGCAACTTCCCCAATCTCAACCAGTGGTCGTATCTAGCGCTTCTTCGGGACCCGTTACCTCCATGTATCAGTCTCAAATCAGCATGGAAACTGCGGATGCCGATGCTCAAATCTCCCAACTGATAGAGACCCTGCAAAAAGACCCCCAGCATTTGACCATCGAGAGCGACAAGATGGCGGATTTCCTCAAGAGTTTTCAACAAGAGGCAGAAACCCCCACAAGCGGTCCACCCAACATCGCTTCCTTACTGGATCAGGGAGGTCCTCCCACCACATCCACCCCGTCGTCAAGCAGCATGTCTCCGCCCATTTTGAAGCCTAGTGCCAAAATGGTACCAGGCACGGAGGACAAGGGCCAAAGCTCTTCGGATGATGGCTCGAAACCCGAGAGGACCACGGGGACCACGGGATTTCAAGCCTCATTCTTGAACAGCCTGGCCAATCGACGGGTGAGCTCGGACGAGGACAGTTCCAACTCCAGTCCAGCTACCCCTCAACCAAAAGCATCGGTCCCCCCATCTGTAGTAACCACCCAATTTAGCAGCCTACCCGCCCCGGTGACCTCTGTGACCTCAGTCACGTCCTCAATTGAACCACCAAAGGCCTTACAGCCCATGTCCAGGGGTGAAATGGTGCCGACCACGTTTCCGTCTATATCAGTGCCTCCTGTGGCCGCCAATCCCAGTATTACAATGGGTGGAGCCTCGACCCAAATGAGAGCTGTTCAATCCCTGCCTCCAAATACGCGTCTGGTCAGAGGACCCAACGGACAATACACCCTTCAGAAGGTGCAGACGATTGAGTTATCCCCCGAAATGCAACAGTCCCTGAATCTGGTACAAAACAAGATCCAGGAAATCGAGCAAAAACCCACCAAGTCGCCCTTGGATGAGGCCGAACTGGCTCAATTGCAGACCAAACAGCAACAGATCCTGGCCACTGGTCGACCCATCATTGCTGGGGTTCAACCTCCAACCCCCGGAGGTCAAGGCAATCTAGTTCCATCTCGATTGGCCAATCCTGTCAGCGTTCACCAACAGGTACAATTTAGTTGTGTGACTTTGAATCTTTGGGCATTTTATTGGTTGTTCCATTGTTGCTACAGGGTATTCAGAATGCCCTAAATGAATGAGACCAAGTTGTCAAGGCGTGTTAATCAGTTTAGATGTGAATCTATTTGCAACAGTTTTTTATATGAGACCTTCCTTAAGTTCGTAATTACTCAGAAGTTAAAAGAGCAAGCAAGCTTTTGATAAAACATTTCCGAGAGTTTTGGAAAAAAAATGATTTTTTGCCTTTCCTTCAATAACTTTGTTTATTTTTGGGACCCGTGAATTTCTGCCTGAAAATGCAAGGAGAGGCATTATTTCTCAGGATGTATTTCAAGCAAAAGTAATCGAGCTCTCATGAAGAAGAACCAGTATACTCTTATTATTATTGCCAATTTTTTGTTGACTTTTTTTCGTTAGCCCCTCTTGATTTTCTTTTAGTTATCATTGTCCACTGTTACTCGAGTAGTTCCCTCTGGTCAACAATCAAGTTTTGTTGCCAATCTCTTGCCTGGCCAACAGGTCCAAGTGAGTATTTTACCCGATGTGATGATAGCTTTGCATGGCATGCTCAAGGGTATCCCTCCCTGGTGTTGTTTTTGTCCCACTCTCTGCACCGCATTTCCAACCCAAAACCGCACTTGACCCCTTCTTCTTCCCCGTGTACCCTGATCTTGACCTGAGTTTGTCTTAATCTCTTTGTTCCAGCCTGTGGTTCCAACTCCAAAGATCCCCAAAGCTCCTCCAGCAGTGTCTCTACCTTCATCGACTCTTGGGCTATCAGCTCCAAATTTGGGCGGGAATGCCTCGGCGGTAAAACCTCAGGTGCCTCACTTGACCGACCAACAAAAGCGGATCGTAGCCGAATTCAAGCAAAAAATGGCTCTGCTGCCCCAAGAGCAACAGGCCGCTTTCATCGCTCAGCACAAGTCCGACCTCATCAAACAGCTCAACTTCGACCCGAGTCAGATTCAATTGCTCAAAGGAACCAGTGCCCTTCAACAAAGGGTGCCCATTCCATCGCCTTTGGTGGCCAATCCGGGTCTGTCGGCTGCCAAAGTGATCTTGCCGAGTGCCAATCCCGTGGTTCAGGGGGGAGGCACCCCGATTGTCTTGCAACAAGTGGTTTCTACTGACAAAGAGGCGGTCCCAGGGGTGGGAGTGAAACGCCCAGGTTCGTCCTTGGAGGGTGGACCTCCGGTGAAGCATAAGAAAACGGCTTGGGTGGAGAGTCAGGTGCGGAAAGATCAGAACGAGGCTCTCAATCCGAACTACAATGTGAACTTCAAAAGCACCGAGGATGCTTGCAAACGCTTGCTAAGATATCATGTGTTTGGCGAATTGGATCCCAATCCCATGGAAGAGGAACAAGCCCAATTGGCCTTTGAGGACAAGGCTGAGGATCTGATTTCCAAATATCAGACCATGATGGACAAATACCACTATCTGTTGATTCAAGAAAGCATGGTAAGCATATATTTGGAATTAAAACATTGTCAACGCAGTTCTAGTTGCATATGAATTGCAAAACACGCTTGACAATCAAATTGAAAAGGTCACAAGAAGAAAGAAGATCTGTAGAGTAAAAAAATCGTCCTTGTTAACTTCCCAATCTCGGCACTTAATTTCAATTGATTAGATATTCACTTTGACTTGTTTTCCTTCTTTCAGAGAGAAGCCTCTTCTTCCGAGGATGTGATGTTAGCCCGTCTTTGGGACTCGGATGAACGTCTCGCTCTGGCCAAAGAAAAAGAGGAGGTCAAAAGCGGCAAGCTCTTGCCTCTACCACCTCTCCCCGAATCCTGGTCCAACCGTTATGAACAACTCTATGGCCAAAAACCGCCGGAAGAAGGCCTTCATCCCGAGAAAATCCTAGTACTAGAAGACTCTCTCAAACCAAAGAAGCCAGAAGAAGGAGACCACCCCGTGATTGTCCCAACGCCGTCAGAACCAACCCTGAAGCCCCTTTCCAATGGCGAAACTGAAACCCTAATCGATGATGATGATGATGATCCCGACAACGACGACGAAGAAAAAGATGAAGATGGCAAATTTGTCGGTCTCAAGATCTCTCGTTCTCAAAGTGGAAGTTGGACCAAGCAGAAGCATGCCAGTGGAGGCAGCGGTTCTGGAAGTCGACGACATCATCTCAGTGGCGAAGATCCTTTGGAAGCCTCCATGCGAAAGCTCCACCAACCCACCACTCCTCATCACTCGATACCAACCACAACAGGCAGTGAAGACGATGGTTCGAGTAGTGACGAGGAGTTCAGTCTCAAGGACATTGACACGTCACAGGCCGTGGGTTCGATTCTGGCCGAGGATCATCACGAGGATTTCGATCTGGGCTTTGGTCGCTATGATACTCCGACCATGAGTGGCGAAGGTGACGCAGATTCCGTTCAAAATGCCATTAATAGTATCCTGGATCTGCCGCAAGGTGAACGCATGGACACGCCAGATTTGAGTAACATCACTGGCCTTTTAGACTCAATGGAGGAAGAAGGTGAGCATGCTGGTCAAGATGCAGTCACGGAAGCGGCCGTGAACTCGATCCCTCGATTTTAACGAGGGCACACAACATCAACAGCAAAACCTATTCTTATTGTAAAAGCAGCAACTACTCTTAAACTATCTTTGTTATTACTATTATTATTGCTACTAGAGTATCAACATCACTATTAGTTAATTACAAGTGTACCTTGGCAGTTGATTGATGGGCCAGTGTGTTGGCTGGCTCACAAGCTCTGCATTCATTTCCAATTGGCAAATGGTGACCATTGCCAAAGATGATGTGATCAATACAACCATGATTTGCCTTACCTACAAAGAGATTGTCGGATTCTTGATCTTCAGTGCTTTCTTAATCGTGGAGAAACAACCAAAGATCAGTATTATTAGTCGACATTGATGACCGCGAGATCAAAAATAAACTATTAAGTTCGTATGAATAGAAATTAGCCTTTGTGAATGACCGTTCAGTTGAGGTGGTAATTTGGAGAAGAATAATTGGCGCACATGTTGGGTTTGCTCAAAGGTCAAATTTAAAGGTAAATTAATTGCTTGTTCAAAGGAAATTGTGAGCCGCTAACACAAGCCGAAAAGCGATTGAAGAACATTGTTTAAGAATCTCTCCAATCTTTAAAGGATCAGAAATAGGTGTCCGACTAATGTCATTGCTCAAGAATGTATTCAAGTTGTAATGCAAAAGTAATGCATAATACCACGTTTCAACTTTTAATGCGCCATTTTTTGCACGAGATTCAACAAGGTGGATCCCAAGGCCTCATCGTGATTAGCCCACGACACCATGATATCCTTGACTCCGTCGTCATCCTCATTCTGTTCCACCTTCATCAACACCGAGCTATTGGCAATCGAGATCTCGCCTTCCACAACCTGAACCTCATATTCCATGGAAGACAAACTCCTCCGCATGAGATCTTCCACCCGTTTCTGCGTGGCTTCCAAAGGACCCGGATCACTCCAATTGGTGGTCGACGTGAATCGGATCGTGTGTCGCGGGATTCCCAAGTCGTCACAAGCCTCCTCAGCCCCCATCAGCTTCAATTGATTGTCCTGCATGACCAACACGCCATGAAGAAGGCGGGATCGTTTAGGATCAGGCGGTCTTTGGGCATAAGCTTCCGCTTCCGTGTCCATCAGTCGGGCGGAAACCGTGGCGGGAATGGTGATGGGACACGGAATGGTGGCCGTCTCGCCATTGGCCGGCATATAACATTCCACTCCGTGTTCTTGCTTGATCTTTTGCTTGAGGAACTCCATTTTGGCCGCTTCTCCGTGGACTAGCATCACGTTCCGAGGTTCACAATACGATATGAGTTGCATGATTCCTTTGGCATCGGCGTGAGCGCTGAATGACATGTACTGTACGGACATCTTGACCTCCACGGGGGGTTTGCCCTTTTTGAACTCGATCTTCCTGGTGCCGTTTAAGATCTTGTGACCCACGGTTCCGGCAACGCAATAACCCGGCATGATGATCATATTCAGCTCGTTGGTGCACCACTCTTCGAAAATTTGTAACGATAATCCCGCGTGCAGCATTCCCGGAGTGGCAAACACCACGATGGGACCCGGGTTCTGGATGTAGGAACGATCAAATCCGGTGATGTGCTTGAATTCGAACATGTTCCGCTCTACGAAGGTCTTGCGGATCTTCTCGTTGGTCCACGTGATGAACATCTTGTAGTAGTTATTGGCCTTCTCCGTCAATCCCATACTGAAGTAGATGGGCACCTTGAGGTTCATGCGTTCCCAATAGGTTTCAAGGAGGATACACAATTCTTGAGCTCGTCCCAGGGCAAAAACCGGGATCAGGACCTTTCCACCCTTATCCACGCAATCGTGGACTTTCTTCAAAAAATCCCTCTCGCGACATCGTTTAGAATCCCGGATGGTAGTAGCATAGGTGGACTCGGAAATGAGCAGATCCGGTCGACATTTGTCGATCCAAGCCGCGCCCAAATGACGATCCGGGGTCATGTTATAATCTCCGGTGTACACGATGCTCTGATTTCCAACCTTAACCTGGAACATGGCCGCCCCCAAAACGTGTCCGGCGTAGTAAGCTTTTAATTCGATATCGTCGCCCACTTTGACGATCTGATGTAGATTGACGGCAATCACTTTCTTCATGCACTCCTTGATCATGGCCGAGGTGAAGAAATTGACCTCACCCTTCTTTTCCACGGCCACACGTCGCATGTCCTCCAATAAGATGGGCGCGATGGCCTTGGTTGGATGGGTCATGTAAATGGGTCCATTATAGCCAACCTGGATCATGAAATATTACTAATGAAGGAACCTTACAAGGTTGTCACATTTCTTTAACGTAATAAGTTTACCGCTATAAGGTTGGAATAGTTTGAAGAAAACTAGTGATGGACCAAAAGCGCTTTCGGCCGAAAGTACGGCCGAAATTTCGGTTTCGCCTTCGGTTTCAGTTATGCCTACCGAAACCGAAAGCAGACATGCACTATAAAGGATGGAGTTTGACAAGAAAATCGAAACTTTTTCGTCAAAAAACCTCTGAAATTAAAGTCTCCCGATTTTTTCAAAATTTGCGACTACCCAACAGCGATTACAATTCAACAGGGCAATTTAGTTTTTAAGGTAGATTTTGCACTTGTACAATTTTGTAGTCAGCAGCTTTCGGTTTCGGTTAAGCCCTCTTTCGGACGAAACTTTCGGTTTTGCGGTCATGAGCCCTGTCGGTCCATCACTAAAGAAAACACTTTACTTTGCAAACAAAAATATTGACCGTTGGGAGTAACGCTTTTCATTTACTTATCCCCATGACAAGAAACGCTATGTACTAAACGTCAGTCTCCAAATTTTCTAAAACTGAAAGTTGGTTTTGTTGTGAATTCTAGTACTCTTCCACAAAGTCAAATATGCGTAAAAAAATGTTTAACCTTTTTTCAAAGGGTCAATTTTCAAATAGCATTCTTGCTCAGTTCTCAAAATTGTCTTTTCTTTGAGCGTAAATTACAAATCCTTATTTAACCTCAAGTCATCCGCCAATCACCTTGCGGCAAAATTGGCAAAATTGACCTTCCAGGATCCCGTCAGTTTGTGTGTGCCTCTCTTTCCCCACCTCTTTCTTGATTCCTTACCATTTCGGTCATGAAGGGTAGAGCCCCGCAATGGTCCAGATGAAAATGTGAAATGATGACGGCGTCAATGTGGTCGGTGAGTCCGCCATTGGGGTTGCCGGATCCGGTGACATCGTCCAAAGTGGTGCCAGCCACGTACGAGAAATCGGGAAAGCGTCGATCGTCGTTGTAGCCCATGTGCATGCCGCAATCCAGCATGATGTGTTTCCCGCCGATTTGCACCAACAAACAAGAACGACCCACATCTTGACCTGATTTTAATGGGGGCCAAGTCAGCAAAAGAGCATGCGGGATTCATTCCGATCGACTATCCGTTTCAATGACTGAACTTACCCGCTCCCAAGGGCGTGACCGTGATGTCGGACATGTCCAAAAGCGGCTTTTAAAAACAAGTGTTGACGAAATCAAGGGTTTGTTTACATTTGCATTGAATAGGGGAAAAAATCACCGCACCTCTCACAAATCGGACCGGAGAGGCAAAAACGGAAGAAAATTTTCAACCTGCAAAAATAATGGAAAATTTCAACTCCCACTAAATGAGAATGAAAATGAAAATGCTCGACCTTATTAAAGATGGTAGAATGGTGCGGAAAATTATTCATTTTCTAAAGGGCAAATCTTGTTAAAAGTCTGTGATACTTCATTTCAGATCAGATCAAAATTGCATACAATTGAATGTACTCAAGGTGATTCAATCAGGGTTCAAGTTGGGTTGTTTGAGGGGATTACCTATCATTTTTAGGGTTTCCAGCTCTAACTGTATTCGATAACTTTTGTCAATGTTGCTTGAAAACAACCGATCAATGCTATATTTTTGATAAAAATGTCAGAAATTTAATAGAAATGGAAATCATTGACTTTGTATTGACATTCAACATTACAAATCGATCAGTGCAGCCTTGCTTATCATTAAGGCTCGGGTTTGGGCTTAAAAAGTTGATTTTTGAATTTTTTTATGAAAACCTGACAAAATTCAAGTGTTGAGTTTTAACGGATATTTTCAATTTTTTGTCCTTTTTGTGAAAAAAACCGACTTTTTTCCCAATATTTTAAGAAATTTCCGCTTTTTCAGAGTTGGGTCAATTGCTTGAAAATGTAATTAATTACAATTACAAATACTTCATCGAAAAATGTGATTAATTACGATTACAATTACATTACCCGAAAATGTAATTGACTTCAATTACAATTACATGTCAATTACATGTCAATTACAATCCTTCCGTCTCTTTCACCCTTTTGCCTTTTCAAAACGATGAAAAATAAACAGATCTGCCATTTTTAAGTGGTGATGCATCACCTGGCAACTTAGAATGCCTGAAAGGTTAATATGAAAGAGTGATTTACAAAAACCAAAAGCTTATGAACGAGCTTAAATATCAAAAATATTACACCATCAATCGCAAGGCATATTTTTCTTTTTTAGAAAACACAAACTATGTACATATATATCAAGTGTGACGACGTTTTAAAACCTTATTTTTGCATCTCATTTGTCTGCCCTTGGTTGTGAAAAGCCCTAAATCCTGACACTAATATCATGATCAAAGGCTCTTGTAGTTTAAAAGTATTTAAACACTAAAGCTTGGATGTTTATTGTAACAAAAGCTGCCTGTTCGTGGCATCACATTGACCGCAAATTGATGACAAAATATTTGTTTTGCAAGTAAAAACTGATAAATGTCATTTAGTACAATTACAATTACTTGGCCCAAAAATGTAATTAATTGCAATTGCCTGTAATTTTAATTGCAATTACAATTACTCCCAACTTTTGTGACTTTTTTCTCTGTCTTCACATATCTTCCCGCCCTGTCATTTTGGTCCGCGTTTTGCCATTTTTGGTTTCTCTTGTGGAGTTTTAGCTCAAAGACCAAGGTTGGTTTTTTTTGCCGATCCTTACTACAACAGAGATAAAAAATCACGCTCATGTTTGTAGTGAAAGCATGTTTGGACTTGTAACTTAAAAGACCAAAATCCTCATGTGACGGCGCTAAGCGTATTTAAGTCATATTGCTAACCCAAATTAGACAAAACCAGGCTCCAATATTGATGCTATTAAACCAAAACAAAACAAGAAACTAAAACTAAATACAGCTTTATCCACAGATAAGATAAGTGTTTAAAGTGCTTACATTAAAAAAATCTTTTAGGGAATTCTCTGGTGGAACAAGGATGAATTTAGGGTTGAATTTGGCATCACCCTGCCTTTCTTTTGGACTGGAATTGCTTGGATATTTTCGGATTGTTTACTTTGCCGTGAGCCACAGAATGACTTAGAGGAGGATGAGACCTCGGAGATTTTTTGCCGTCTGTTTGATATGGACATTAATCCACACGCACTTTCCTCTCGGAAGGGTAGCCATAATTTGCATATCAAAATTGTATTCAATCTGACCCACTTTAGTCACACTCAATTCGAGCGAAACAAAAACAAAATGTGACAGTTATCTTTTACTTGAACAGACCTAGAGGAAAGGTCGTCCTTTCACTCTAGCACACGTACGTCGTCTATTTTAAGAAAGGGACACCTGAAGTAGTATGGACAGCCAAACATGTTGCTAAAGTTAAGGTGTTGGGTTTGAAAAGTTTAACTGTTACAGGCTGACTGTATAAATTTTAGGAAATAAGGAATGGGAAACTAAATACGGTTGATCCTGCATTGGCTTCTCTTCATTTTTGCTGGCATTAAAATCATGATTCTTGGAACCATTCTAAGTACCTTTACATTTTGTATTGTTTTCACTCCATTTCTACGAGAACTTTTGAGATTTCTAATCTAATTTGTCAACCTGTAACAGTGAAGCTTTTTAAACCTAACATCCTCCCTTAACTTCCTGCTTGGCTGTCCATGCTACATGAGGTGACCTTTTCCTGTTTTTTTGAATATTTTGAATACGAAAATCCCGTTATCTGTTAACTGACCATACAAGAACGTGTCATGAATGAAATCATATATTATTTAACTTACACTCTTTTGGCTTATTGCCACTTTTTGAACTGTCTGTAGTTCTATCCATGCTCAAGATCCTCCAAGAGGTCACTCAGAAGCAATCTCATATGGAAATCAGAAACATTTTGTTGTTTCGCGAGAAATGAGTGTGACTAACGTGAGTCACATTAAACACAATTTTGGTACGCAAATTATGGTCACCCTTCCGAGAGGAAAGTGCGTGTGGATTAATGTCCATATCTGTTTGATGACTGTGGTTTGAGATAAGTGCGTTGTTAGTTGTAGCGTGTGTGCTGCAATGAAGCTAACGAGATTTCAACTTTATCCTATTTATGCTGAAGCTATTTGATTTCAGGCTCCTTATGGACGTTTGCATTTTGGTCGTTATATCACCGTGTGCTTTATGGAACCTCCACACCTGAAACATCATGAAACGCACGCAGAAATCATCAAAGAGATTGAAGGTGTGAAGCCCCCTGGCACATTTATTGGACTCCCCTGACTAGTACATTATCACAGCTATTTATAGATTTGACTAGAAGAACGCACGGGCCAATTAACGATTGGCCTGGGATGTATCAGGTGCCAAATCTGGGATGTTTTGGCTTCGTGGTGCAAATAATTCAGTAGTCTAGTTAGATCTAAAACCATAGATTTTGTTACTTTTTGATCAAAATTGATTAGAGGAAAGATATTCATTTCAGGTTGGGTAAGGTACAAGCAATTTTGTCAGTTCTTGCCAAAATTAGTTTCCCTTTCAATACTAATTATGACGGCGTTTTCTGATAAACATTTAAATGAGTAGTTAAAAAATGCTCACAGCAATTTTTAGTCGAAGATAGAAACTTGCAATATTTTTTAGTGACCATAAATTTCTGTGACAATTATTTATTAGTCACAGAAAACTACAAAAAAAACTTGGTACAAGCGTTGGTAGTTAGCGATGTTATCATTCTTGGCAATCCCCGTATTTCTCATTAAACAAGCCAGTTCTACAGAAAAACACTCCTTTTACGATCAAGATTTGAAACATGTCTACGAGTATGTCCATTTTCATTTTATTTTATTCGAACATTGGAGATAGTCACAACATGAAACAGTAGGTCTTCGATTGAGTCAACCATTTTAGGGGCGTTTGGGTTGGCACTATAGTTCCCATCCTTTGGCAATTTATGCCCGCGTTTCTAAACTTATGTGTATGTGTGTGTTCTGGTCTAAAGCAAGCACCAAAGCTAAACTATAAAAGAAAGCCGTCTCACCGTGAACCTGTCCATAGAAGGCATTCCTCTTCACGAAAAACCATCCCAACCCAAAATTGCCACTCTAACATTTTGGGCTTTTAAGTGCACTCTTCTAAACTCCAGGTAGCCCACGCAACTAACTAACTAACTGTGATTGCAAATTAACAATAAGAAGATGCCAAGAACCAGATCCGGTGCCAAACGGGCCTCACCCATCCCCACAACACCCGTAGACAAGACTCCACCCAAAAAAGCCAAGCCCACACCCAAGAAGAAGGACAAACTTTTAGCTACTAAAGAAGTCGCAGCCGCAACAAAGAAAGCTAAACCTGTGGCTACCAAAAAGGCCTCTGCCGCGGCCAAAAAGGCCGAAGTTGTAACTACCAAGGTCAAGCCAGAGGATGAGACACCCAAGGTTCGATCTGTTGTGGTCAAAGGCAAGGCAGCCGTGGATGCGGCCTCGGGAATGAGCGAAAAGGCCCATGTTTATGAGGATGAGGCCCTGAGTGTTGTTTGGGATTGTATGTTGAATCAAACCAATATTCAGAACAATAACAACAAGTTCTACCTGATTCAGTTGTTGGAGAGTGACTTGACCCAACAGTATTGGGTGTGGATGCGTTGGGGTCGGGTGGGTTACAATGGGCAAACCTCACTTACATCCATGGGTTCAAATCTGAGTCAAGCCCAAGGGGTGTTTAAAAGCAAGTTTTTGGCTAAAACTGGTAATGATTGGGAGGAAAAAGATCTTTTTCAGAAGGTCATGGGCAAATATGATCTGGTTGAGATGGATTATTCCGCTGGCAATGAGGATGAAGCACCAAAGACTCAAAATAAAGAGACCAAGCCCATTCCGGATAGCAAATTAGATCCCAAGGTTCAAGACTTGATCAGCTTGATATGCAGCATCAAGACCATGGAACGGACGGTGATGGAAATGAAGTATGACACTAAGAAAGCCCCTTTGGGTAAGATCACCACTGATCAGTTGAAGGCAGGCTACTCTGCCCTAAAAGTCATCGCTGAACTCATCAATGAGGGTGTTACCTCGGGTGCCCGATTGTGTCAGGCTTGCAACGATTTCTACACCCGAATCCCGCATGAATTTGGCATGAAAGTCCCACCTTTGATCAAAACCAACCCAGAAGTCAAGGCCAAGATTGAGCTTTTGGAAGCCTTGGGCGACATCAAGATTGCTTTGAGCATCTTGGATGCCAGAAAAGATGATGAAGATCTCAATCCCATTGACAATCATTACCACAGATTAAACTGCCAAATCAAACACCTTGACACCAAGTCCAAAGATCATGAAATCCTGTCCAAGTACATCAAATCCACCCACGGCACGACACACTCGTCATTCTCCATGGACATTCTCGACATTTATGATTTGGATAAGGCCAACGAACTCGAGAATTTCACTGACCATGGCAATAAGCTTCTCTTGTTCCATGGGTCCAGATTGTCCAATTGGGCCGGCATTTTAGGCCAAGGCTTGAGAATTGCCCCACCTGAGGCTCCAGTGACTGGATACATGTTTGGCAAAGGTGTCTACTTTGCTGACATGAGTAGTAAGTCCGCCAATTATTGTTGGACCAACAAAACCAATGATATTGGACTCCTCATGTTGTGTGAAGTATCTCTTGGAGAGCCCAAAGAGCTCTTGAATGCCGACTATAATGCCGATCAGCTTCCCAAAGGAAAGCATAGCACCAAAGGCTTGGGCAAGACTGCTCCTGACCCCAAGAATTACACTACTCTCACAGATGGAACCATAGTACCCATGGGACCAGGTGTGAACACTAACGTGGTCAACCCACGTGGATACACCCTCATGTACAATGAATACATCGTCTATGATGTGCATCAAATCCGTATGCGATACTTGGCCAAGATCAAGTTCAACTATAAGTACTAAATCATATCTAGTTCACCGAAAGGCATTTCCCGCACGATAACGCTTAATAACCTCATGATGATGTGATAGCAGCATTGATCGAATATCATGAATAAAATTAGGGTCAACTCATGGCCCGGTCAATGTGTATAAGAAAAAAGTGACCTTGGCGACCAAAATTGAGTGTGATGTGTTTCTCCTTTCAGCATGTGTGACACTTTTTCCCGCCGTCGCTTGAGTTCAACTTGGAAGGCAGCTGGGAAAGCTTCGGGTACACAGGGTAAATTCATTATTAGTGGCCACTTGATCAAACTTGAAAGGCCTACTCTCGAATTGCGTTTTCTTTCAGATATCCAAAAATGCCTTTACATCATGGCCAACCATTTCCCTTATCAAAACTAGTGTTCATGTTCGTAAAACAATCTTCTCTTCCATTGGCTAGAAGAATCAAGTCTAAGGCAAGGACTCGTCCCTATTTCAAACGATTTGTTGTCTCACCTCCAGCCAAGGTTTATCACTTTTACGAGTCCAAGATCAAGTTCAAGGTGATGAACTTGGGACATGTGCGCATCCGCCAAGCTCCGCCTAAACTTTCTGACGAGGATATTGTAGATTTGGGTTCACGCCTAGTGTCTGAAATGCTCATCGTTGGAATTGGATCCGCCTTTACCTATTCAGAATGGGTCAAGTATAAGCTGAGAGAGGTTGAAAAGGATGAGGATATCCATAACTTCTTAAACGATAATTTGGCCCGCGTCAAACGCATGGAAGAGTCCCTACGTGATCACCAAGTGCCCATGCTCAACGAAATCAAAAGAATTCTTGAATCAAATTCAATAAACCCTTAACCTAAGTGTCAAAATCGTCACCACCACGACTGTAGCAACTACAGGCACTATATATCAATTACAGTGCTCGAACATTACCGGTGTGTCAGACATCATGTTTCCTCAGCCCATCTATACTGTGGTGAACCCAGCGCCCATACTTGCTCAAATCCCTCATATCTTTGTAACCACCCAACCTCAAGTGGTGCAAGTGCTCATGCCCGTCATTTTGCCCGCTCCTAGTCCCAGTGGGTCCAGGCCAATTCAACCCAAACCACCAGAATCAGGATCTAAACAGCCACCACCACCACCACCACCGTCATCTACAATGCCTCCGCAAAGTTTTTCCATCCTTACCAACCCTCCAGATCTCGAAAGCCTGGGTGCTTTGGACGGGGTGGATGAGGCTGAGCTGGACGAGATTCGCGAGATTGTTCAAGCCTTCAAGGAGAAACGAGTGGCCTTAGGACTAACCCAGGCCCAGGTGGCCGAGGATTTTCAGGTCCAATTTGGCCAGAAGTCTATCAATCAAAGCGTTGTGTGCAGGATTGAGCGGCTGGACTTTCACTTGAAACAAATGAAACAGCTGAAACCTCTCATTTCAAACTGGTTAACCACGGCGGATGAGCGTTATTGCTACTTGAGCACAACAGGGGCGCTAGAACCGCTCAATTTTAATCGATATGTTCTGGGGAAGACAGTGGCTGCTCAAAAGAGGAAACGTCAGAAACGCACCAAAATCCCCATCCAGTGTGTGGATAGGCTCAACCGACAATTTGAGCAAGACCCTTTGCCCAATCAATATCGCCTCAATGAGATAGCCAACGAGTTAGGAATGGATTATAAAACTGTGAAAATATGGTTTCGGAACAAACGGCAACAATCCAAAGCCAAATCAGACCCCAACATCGTGTCAGAGGAAATTTATTGGGCTTCCCACACTTGAAATCATCCTTAAATCGTGAGGGAATCAGAGATCTTAAAAAATATGCTTTAATAGAAATCGAACGTTTTTTTTATCATATCACAGTGTCAGATCACGCAATTGTATTTCTCGAAGGCAGCATCGGGATGCCGTTTCCTTGGCCATGCGTTTGTTTGGACCAACTCCCTTGAATGTTCCCACGACTTTGGGAGGAACCCGGTTCCCATCTGGTGGGACTTTGGTTTCCAAAATTTCAACAACCATCACAGTTCGATTATTGCCTCTTCCCAATTTGGGCAAAGAGCGAAATCTCACACGCTCTGGGTACTTTTCCATGAGAACCTTCACCGGACTCTGAGGCTTCAATGCCACTACTCTGTCCATTTCTGGAAACAACCTTTGAATCATGTTCCAGACTAACGGAAGATTGAACTCCGAGTCAATGTATACAGCGCCAATAAGGGCCTCCAATACGTCGCCCAACACTTTGGGGATCTCCACGTCTTCCAAAACGGGGCAATTGTTTTCGTTCAGCAAGTCAAGGTTGGAGACGGTGATCTTGGCGGGGTCATGCTCATGGATCTCCTTCAATTCATTCAAGGAGTAATTGGCGTAGTCGTAAATTTTCTTGAAAATTTGCGGACTCGACTGCAGAAGGAACTTGTGGATTTCATTCTGAACCGTGACCTTAGCTAAGGTATTATTGCACACCAAGGCAGACCGCAATATCGTGATTTCACCCGGATCTTTGTCCGGATATTTGGACACCAAATGACAAGTCACCAAATAATCCAACACTGCGTCGCCTAAGAACTCGAGGCGTTCATACGAATCCGTGAAATTGTTCGAGTTATATGAACAATGGGTGAGAGCCTGAAGAAGCCACGATTTCTCCTTGAACTCGTAACCAATCTGTTTTTCCACCATCGCCAACTGGGCCGATCCGACCAATTTGAGGTATTTTTCGTCCTTATCAACAATGTTAAGGTCTTCATGAAATGCATTAGATGGCGGTGTAAACCATTCGTTGAAATCGCGGTCCGAGTTTGAGAGGTCAATTCCCAAAGCCAACATTGCACGCAAGGCCATTTTTGGACCACAATGAGTCAAGAAGCAGCCAATTAAAGCTTCCATGCAATCAGCAAGGCTCTTGTCTCCAATCAAGTGATATTGACGTGGTCGAATCAAGGTTCGGCCATTGGATTGTGGGGCACTGTTCTTGTTCTTATCTTTGGCTTCAGCCATCTTTTCCTTGGCCATTTTGATAATCCTGCTTTTCTCAGTGGAATCAATTTGCCCTTGAATTCGCAACTTATTGGCCAAGTCAGCCACGTCTTCTAGAGAAATGGCATCAAACAAGCTATAAGATCTTGGAGCAGATGCCAATCGATCCTCTTCATCCCAATCACAGATGAGTTTCTCCACTCCCACGGTGTCGGCAAATCCCGGAGGATTCCAATTGCGATGGGGCTCAAAGATCTCTGGAGAGACAAACTTGGCCAATTGGATGGCCATGGCTCTGCGGTAAAGATTCTTGTTTGAAATGACTTTGGTTCTCAGGGCTGTCAGGGATCCTTCTTGCAGGATCTGATCATTCTTGAAGAAAATGAAGATGCTTGTGGCATACTTCAAAAAGCCATCACCAAGAATTTCCAACCGTTCCAAGTCAAATGTTTCACGACACGAACTGAAAGTCAAAGATTCAATCAGCTGCATCAGAGATGGAATGCCTTTGGAGGAACCATCGTCTTCTTTCAAACCGCAAATGAGAGCGCCAAACTCGGGTCGAGTAAGAGTGAAGTCAAAGATGGAATTCGCGTCCATTCGAAACTTGTTTGTGGACATCATTCTGGCCAAGATATCGCCAAGGCCCTGGGCTTGTATGAAACTTTGGACTCTGTACAATGCGAAAGGCAATAATTGCAGTTCACGCCAAAGCGAGGCTGGGATGGGCTGAACTTTGGTCAGCTCTGGAATGAGTAAAAAGGCGTTTTTCCTTCGCGAAGCCGGGGCGGATTTTTTCCTGGGAAATGGTAGCCGGAAGTCGTGGCGAGCATCGGCATTGCTCACTCGATAAAGGGGCTGACTTTGATCCTTGATGGTGCAACCATACGTATTGGTATAATAGGAAGCGAACGTTTCCTGGGCATTGTTCTCCAGAGGCGAACTTGGAGAAAGGTTTCGGAGGACTTTCTCTACCATGAAATGGCCAATATTCCGATGAAGCGGTTTCACAACCGGGTCAGGATAATCAAACTCATCCTTGGTCAAGATGTCATTCAAGAGTGTTTTATCCAATCCCCCTCCCATCAAGGGCACAATTAAGAAGTGCGGATTCTTTCCTTCCAGATAGTCAAACCATGAAGGAACCATCTTTAGAGTATCTCGACAAACATGGGCGTGAAAAATCTTCATCTGAAGAAGAAGATCAGGCTCTTCCCTCAAAGTGATCTCGTCCACGTATTGGAATTGCACCAGGATCTTTCCGGAATAGTTGTGGAGGAAAAACTTGGTCAGCCCCACCTCAGGAAGAGGTTGGCCAAGAATCACGCCCACTTTCCTTGGTTGATCCTCCGGATGGTACAGCTCGTAGTCCTTGTCATTGTCCTCATGTGAGATCGGTTCCACAAGTTGAAGAGTCATTTTGTACAGATAAGAGCTCCCTTGAGACATGTCCAATGAGTTGAAGGCATCCCAAGACTGTTTCTTGTAATACTTCTTGCTCTTATTGGTGCCAATCTTGGGCCCAATGGAGGATGCGTCGTCATCCGAATCGTCGAGATCATTTTCCCTGGGAGAGAGACGATAAGTCAATTCACCCATTTGGTGGAGCATTTCAACCGCTTTCAAGGCACATCGTCTCTTGGCCGTAGCTTTATCTCGAATCCTTGGCCCTTCAATGGGTTTCCGAATGGGCGACAGATGAGGCATGTGAAGGACATAGTAGTATTTGGTCTCGATTCGCTCCTCATCCATGCCCAACCCGCTGAACAGCAACTGCCGCGCCCCACCCAGAACACCCAAAGTCTCCGTTTTGGATTCCCAATACGGAACGAGGGTCGTGAATCGATCGCAAGGCAACTTTTGAATGTACTGATAGACCAACGAGATGGCCTCCATTTCCGTAATCTTTGGACTGGTATCCGGATTATGAGGGTCTGAGTAGTACACTTTGGGGTTGCGACACGGTGTCTCTGGCAAGCTGCTCAAGTGATGGCACTTACTAATTTGCAACTTCTCCAGGGCTCGGTAGTCTTTGATCTTTTGGGAGAAGCTATAAAAATCTGACCGACGAACCATGAGGATATACTTGGAGGGCTTGGCTCGAGCTCGACCTTTGCTTTGAATGTATTGTCGCAAATTCATGGGAGGTTCGAACCTGACCACAAAGTTGCATTGCCGGATATCGATGCCTTCCTCCAAAACGGAAGTGCTCACCATCACTTGAATCTGACCCCCAGCGAATTTGGCCAAAGTCTGGCGAAGTTTCTGGCTCTCTTGGATCATCTTGGGACTTAGTTCTTGTCCCATGGTCTTGAAATTGAACGAGGTTTGACCTCCAACGGCCAGATCCACTTTCAAATTGGACAGATGAGGCATGTGTGCAAAAGCCTCGCGTAAAACATACCGAAGAATCGAGGTGCAAACGCGTTCCTTCACAAAAATGATGGCCGAAATGTTGTGGGATTCATCGGATTGTTGGGCATTATCCAAGACGAAATCGGACATTTTATCTAGGAGGACATTCACTTTGGAGCTGGAAAAATGTCGGATCTTTTGCAAGCCATCCAATGGCGATCTGCTCAACACATCTTCCACCTTATGTCTATCAAAGGAAAATGCAATCAATGAGTGCCCTAAAAGCTTTCAATAAAGTTAGGCATATCTTACTTCATATTCTTGACGTGATTTTCGGCCACGCGAAGAAGACTTTCTTCAAAGGTGTTGTCCACTGACTCGAGTTTTGATCCAATGATGTCTTCTAGCAGTGTATCAAAGACCTTGCTTCCTCCGTAAATCCCTGGATATCATGATTAGAAAATTTTTGATTTGCTCAGTATATATTTTTTTTGCAAGCAATTTTACCAATGTCATCCAGAACCTGCAATGTTGTCACAATGAGGTTTTTTGTTTTCTTAAACGTTTTGTTATTTTCAATATCGGCTATTTTTCTTTCAATTTCATCGCTAATTTTCGCCGTCTCCTTGGATTGAATATTGAAGACACGTTGCAATTTGTCCATAAATTCTTTCTCATTCCAAATACGTTCAATCGCTTGGGGATCGTCAAACAAAACAAATTCCTCATCTGGAGAGGTCATGTACCTGAAGGTAGGTAGAATAAGAGATTTAGAGAGTTCCAAAACTTTCGATTGAATGTGGTGATCGACGGATCGAATAAAAGACCATCAAAAATGTGGGTGAAAATGGCCAAAACTCAACTTTTGGTCAATTTAACGCATCCAAACTGAAAAATTGGTCAGATTTACGTTCAAATCCGGGGAACCTTACAACAAAAAACTCCAGCCAAGGGAAGTTTACAACTTATAAAAAGTCATAATAGGTACCAAAGAGCAAACTTGATCGGAACCAAGAAACATAACTTGCTTTTTCAAGTTCTCTTACATTTCATATTCAATCAGTTTGAAATGGAAATATTCGTGAAATCTAACAAGCTATTATTTGCTTTTTCATCGCATAATCCAGCCATCGCAAAATAATAAAAAAAAGGCTTCACTAGACTAGGTAATGAGCCCTTTCGGTTCATCACAACTTTGAATCCCACGAGTACTTACTGAAGATACTTTCCCAAATCTTCAATGGTGGCCACTTCTGCCTCCATCAAATCCTCCAGTTCCTTTTTCTTGATTTGAAACTTGATTTCTGTCACATGACTTGACACTATCGAAGCGGACAACCCTAAAACTCTTGGCACTGGATCACCGATTGTTCTAATTGACTTCTTGAACGCCTTCAAATCCAAGAGAATCCGTGCATACGGATGATTCTAAGGATCAAAGACAATGAAAATGTCATCACCCCTGTTGCCATTTGAAGTCAACTTACTTTGGAGGCATGGTGGCATTCATCGAAAATCACCAAGTTGATTTGACCCCAGGGCAACAGAGCTCTTTGGTGAGCCTGAAAGGTCAAGAAAATAATTCAGTTTGAATTATGTAACCTACCAATGAGAGATCGTCTTACAGCGAGAAACACATCGTGAACCATGACAAACACTTGAACCCCTTTGAGCGCCATCTTCCACTCGGATTCGCTCCAATTATCTATGTTGTCATTCCCGGTGAAACTTTGCACCTTGAAAGGCAGACTGTCCTTAAGGAATTGACATTGTTGTTCCGCCAACGATACCGAAGGAACAAGGAACACGGTGACTTTTCCGTTCTCACTACAACCAAAATTTACAGGGTGTTCAAATAAGCCCAAGGTATTGGATGAGTTTGCTTTTGGCAGTTTTAAGGTGAAATTCTGACGTAAAAGCAAATCAACTTTTGCCCGTTGTGAACTTCCTAACTTCCTGGCCATTTAACACCGGAAATGGGGAATAGTATTTGATACCGCGGCTAACGTGCGCCGGATTAAATTCTGTTAAACTTCCAGATGCACCATATATTTGTCGATTTTTGTTACATCACTTTAACAGCTTCAAAATGGCAACGTAAGAACCAGTCGTCAGCCGGTCAACAGGTTTTGCTCATGTTCGTACATACATTATTTGCTCGCAATCTCTCGTCATTGACAATAATGGATTTGGTAAGGAACGCCATCTAGCGTTACATTCGATGTAGACAGTTCCGGCACTAACAGTATTCTTGCTTTTAGCAAAAGTACCAACATGCTAGATGACTAGATGATTTACTAGGCAGTAGAGCTGTGCATCGGATCCGAAAGATCCTTCAAATCCAATCCGAACTGAATTTTCATAATCCGAATCCGAAAGTTTGCCGCTCAATCCGAGCGAATCCGAATCCGAAAGTTTGCTGCTCAATCCGAACGCATTCGAATCCGAAAATTTGCCACGCAATCCGAAAAAATCCGAAATTTGCCGTGCAATCCGAAATCCTAAATTCAAAGTATTTTGGAAGAGACCTGTTGTTGGAAGTTTAGATGGGCATTCTAATCACATTTTTTTGGTGTTGAGAATTAGTTGCAGGAAGAAATTTCACTGCTCTTAAATGACCTCGTGAAATGAGCAAATAGTTTGAAAATACCTTGATACTCCTTGATAACACCTACTACAATGCACGGCCAAGCTGAGTGGCTAAATGGTAGGATTTGCTAATTGAATCAACTCAATTTTTTAATCTGTTAACACTGTTGTATATTTGATAAAACATGAAATAATCAAATAACTTGCAGAGTACTAAAAATTCCTTAGTTGAAGGTATGGAAATTACATTATAAAATCAAGAAAAAAATGTTACTGATTGGAAACCTGGAGAATTAAAATTTCGAAAAAAAGGACCTAAAAAGTTTGGATTATTTTCGGATTATATGGTATCCGAAAAAATATTTTGCAAATCCGAATCCGACATGCTTTGACGAATCCGAACGAATCCGAATCCGAAAATTCTTGCGACAATCCGAACGAGACCGAATCCGATCGGATCCGAAAAGTCGGATCCGATGCACAGCTCTACTAGGCAGGAAAACGGTGTTCGTGAAAGGTAAAACCTTAATATAAGCATTTTTAGAGAACGGAAGACAATCAAGAGCAAAGTAGTAGAAAAGGAGAAACATGAGAACAAGATAGTTATTACAACACTTCCTTCATTGTTTGGCTTTCAAAGTGAGAAAAAGGAAAGAAGAAAAATAGTCTCCTTTTCAATGATCATGACAGAATTTCACCTATAATCAAGCGTTACATACAAGACAAACTTTTACATTTCGTTTAGGTCTTAATTCTTGGTTGAGTTAAGATAACCGCGAAATAAAGTATTTTATCAATTTATTTTTGAACTAACGTGATTTGGTTTCCCAGTTCTTTGATGAGGAGGGTAGCAATGAAGGTTTTGCCTGTTCCTGTGCCGAGAAACACTATGATGTCGTTGTCAATGGCTTTTTGGAGCAACTCAGTCTGCAATATAAAGGGGAAAAGAGCCTCTTCAGGTTTGATTAAAAGAGCAGAGTATGACTTATGACTACTTCGAAGTGTTAGATTTCGAGATATTTGAATTTTACTTTGTGTGCAAAATTACATGGTTATGGAAAAACGTCGTGAAAAGTAAAGCTCAACTGTGACGCAATTCGCTTTGCTTTATCACCATATATATTTGCTTTGTTTCAATTTTTAAAGGTTCATGGGGCCACAAATTAACGATCAAAGAACACTGGGCCCGCAAGTGCCCAAAGTACGATGGATGTCTCTTGGGCTTTGGACTTTTCTCATTGCTTGTGGGCCCACATATGGGCCGCGGCCCACCTGCTTTACCTGATATGCTCTTGGTCTCTTTGGGCCATTCGAATCCACTTCATTGGCCATGGCGGTCTGTTGCTATCAGGCTCCAAACCTGAAGCGACTTGATTTGACAGTAATCCAGGACTCTCTAAAAGAGGACTGATTCATTCGGCTCGAAGTCCAAGGATTTTTATCGTGCAAATGATTCATCCGTCCCTAGTGAGCGAGTGATCGTGACCACGCCATAGAGTGAGTCGATCCTGACCCGGCACATAAAGGCCCACCGCCACTTGACGTTTGTTGTTATCGCCTCCACTTCTCCAGTTCCCCTTGATCGTCACCACAGAGAACAGACTGCACAGAGTTGCTGTGGTAGCTGCGATACTCAGGGCTGCCAGATGGCGGTTTGGCCCGCCAGATTTTGCTTTATCTGGCGGTTTGAGGCCTCGTTTGGCGGCGAGATTTTTTATTTGGCGGGACAGAAAAATCTGGCGGTATTCTGGCGGTTTACGTTACAGTCTGGCGTTGGGAAATTTCTGTTTGGCGGGGAAGAACATTTTGACAAGTTTCTGGCGGTATTTAACTGAAAATCGTGAAATTTGGCGTATTTTCTTTGATTTGTAGGATTAGTAGAAACGCAGCAGTGTCACACTGTTCTGGCAGAATTCAGCATAACAGAGCTCAAAGTTACAACATTAGTTACAAAAAATAATGTGACCATTTTTTGGCCCATCTCTTTCGTTTTTCTCTTTTTTATGTTAACTTTCCTGCAATTTCAGATAAACAACCAAAGGTAGCGCTTATAATAATCATAATTTATACATTCTGATATGAAAATCTTATATTTAATATAAGAGAGTGCTGGGCCGTTGAAACTTGTATTGGTAAGCTTGAAGATTTTAGCAAATAGAAGATGCTTTTCAAGCTGAAAAAGGGGCAAGAAAAATGCGCTAGATTGGAAAAAAATGTGCTTGCATTGTAAAGAAAGTGTGTTGGGATGAAAAAATATATGCTTGAATGGTAAACAAAGTGTATTGGAATGGCAAATCAATTTAATGCACTGACAAACTCAAATGTCAAAGAAACTGAACCGAGTTTTTAAGGAAATACAAAAAAGCTTAAAAAATACGATTTTGCGTGTTTCTGTTGGCTAAAACATGGCTAATGAAGTGCAAGAAATGCCAAAAAATCAAACTTTGTAAATATGTGGGTAAAAGGTCAAACAAATAATACACAAAGTTTCCAAATATTTCAACTACTTACAAAAGCACATTTTTAGGTTACAAAACCTTTCGAAAGTTGCACACTCATGATTATTAGCTTGAATATGATGGTAGTTTGCTTTATTTTTTTTTGTCTTATTTCGTCTTACTGATAAACTCAAATTCAAAGTCTCATTCTATCTAAATGAGAGCAAATGTGTGCGAAAATTGTGTCTTATTAAACTGTATCAACCCAAAAGATGCTTGATAAGTTCAACTCAGCTATCTTTATTGATGAAAGATTAGTACATGATATGTCTCCTCTAGAACAAATGTATAATGAAGGAACTGAAATCAGGCGTTATTCCGGCGTTTTTTTGAAAAAAAAAATCTGGCGGTGAATTTCGATATCTGGCGTTTTTGACAGGTTGATCTGGCGTTTTTGGTCTCCAATAACCTGGCAGCCCTGGCGATACTGATAAAACACGTCGAGTTGCGACCAAAGACGAGGAAAACATGGTGAAATTCTTTGAAGTGCCAAGATTGTGGCAAGATTGGCATTACATTGATTGTTTGCAAAAAGGAAGCTTGCAATTTTGTAGCCCTAGAACTTTTTTACGGCGGGCATACATTTTTTTGCATCAGTAAATGTAGAGTATATTTTCTCATTCAGAACTGACTGACTGTTGAATGACCTTTAGGGCTTCCTTAGATTAACCGATTAATCCATTGAAAGTGGATTAATCCGTTAATCCGTTTTGTCAGACGGATTACTCGAACAAAATCAAGAAAATATTTTTCTGTTTCATTGTAATGTTTTCTTATCCATTACAAAAATTTCTCCCGAAAAAGCTTAAAATTCATGATTTCGTAAGACTTTTAAACTAAACACATTGGTTTATTTTTGCACAACCAACTTTGAAAAAAATTGGAATCATAAATTCAAGTTAATGAATACTGGGATCTTTTATGACTCAGGATGGGAAATGTACAAAAAAATCGAGTAAAAGTTTCCGCAATTCAAAAAGAGTCTAGCTTTTAATTTTCAATTCCCACTTTCTGCGGGATCTTTCTTGAATCTCCTAACAAGAAATATTAGAATATGGAAACCCTCGTAATAATCTGGAAGTCTAAAGTGAAATGAGTTTCCCAAGTAGTCTTTTTCATTTGCCTCTTTTTATGGCGCATGATGGGTTTGAGTGTTATTTTTGGCATTTACGATCCATCGTTCATTACATATTAGTGCACAAATTTATGATTTTGTGTGTAGTTTCAAACCTTATGTTAATTTTGCCTGAAATGCAGACATGAGTAGATTCTACTTGTTAAAGAGTGGATCATACAATATTTGTACAATTTTTGGAGCTTATCACAAATGTTAATACTAGACAAATAATGTGTAAGCATATAAGCTTATGATCCAACCATTTTGCCAATCTTCTCTAATGTCAACTTTGTTTGAAGACAGTTCCAATGATCTCGTTTTCGTGAAAAAAACCTTATGTTTTTATTCGTATATCAATCATTTTAAACATCCATTATGGTTTATAATGGGTATAACATCCAGAGTATTCAACATTTATTCACAAAATTTATAGGAGGTTCAGAGAATTAAAAAAAGCTTATGTTTTGTGCATCTTGAGTACTATCTCTACCTTAACAGTTTCCATGTGACTGGTCATTGCATCATCCACTACATCACTCAAATTGATGGAGCTGTTTTGCTGTTTCAATTTTTACAGTAGGTTATTTAGGACTTATTTGTTAGGTGTATTGGCAAATCTTTCATAATCGTCCCAGGTAAAGATGGATAGACAATGCTTTCAAAAACTTTCAGGCAATAAGCAACATTACCCATTAAGTCACTTCAGAGCATTCAGGATCAGAATTTTTTTAATGCGTTGGAAGTATGTAGTTACATGATATTCTTTCAATCATGGAGTTATTAGTGTCAACGAAAATAGGATCCATTTATGTTGTACACTCTTATCAATGGATTAGTCTGGCCCAGGTTTGTGACAACTTTTTTTTCTTTCCGCTGGGGCCAACTTCCTTGTCTCCATAGTAGTAAAATGAGCAAGTGCTTTGTTTCAAACATGTCTACGAAGGCTTGCAAATGGCCGATCACACAAATGAGCACAAATTTTAACGTCCAAGAGGTAGATACAAGCTGTGAAAGGATCATTTTGAAGAATTATTGTCAAAATATTGAGTAATTAACGATTTGACACACTTTTCTCCCGGCTTTGGAACAACTTACATGAGGGTAGGATGCCAATCAGCCTTATTGCCAGATAGTTCACATAGAGCACTTAGCACATCACATATTACATAGTTCCCAAGAGCTTTGAATGAAATTTCACACTAAAATAAGTGAAAATGGTCTTCATTGATGTTTTCATGTGCTAAAAAAATACAACAAATAGGAGCCCTTTTTGGATTGTTGGTGCTAGGGTTGGGGGGTTGAGCCTTTTTTGCCTGGCCAGCAAAGCTAGCCATGACATTGTCCAAATTGTTCCGATAAGCAAACTCATGTCCAATATAGAATGGATTTAATATAGAATCATATCAGAATGGTTCTCAATCTGTGGGTGTGGATTAGCGTCTAAAAGTTTCCTTGAGAAAGGTCGGGGAGGAGAATTGAACCTGGGACCTCTCTCACTATAGAAAACTGCACTAACCATGACACCACGTCTCCTCCCTTTCAAACAAAAAATATCCATGGAAGGGCTTCAATCCATCTTATTTTATGATCCAATGACTAGATCAATCTTTACTGGCATAATCTATGTAAATTGATTGCAAAATCGACTTTCATTATAACTTGAATTTCCTCATTGATGGTGGTGACAACAACAGTAAACATTAGAGGCTTCAAAAAGCAAAACAACCTGACTGTATTGATGCTTCTTTGCCATGAGCTTCTTTAAGTAAATTTGTACTGGTTATTTAAAAAACTTTGCTGTATTCAATATGCACCAAATAGGAGCTTGATGCAGAAGACTAGATTGTGAAACGATCTGTTTAATCATGTAAAAGTCACATTTTTCATTTTGAATTTCTTTGATAGCTTGTGAGCTACCTTTTATTCAAGATTTTCTACATGGCACAAGAAACATTTGCCATCCATCAGAATCTTTTTGAAATCAGTTAGACATTTTGTAAAACTTGATAGGCAACTCTCTGATCCTCTGCAAGTTGTCCAGGGAATTCTCCTGCTATGGACAACTTACATGGAGGGTTAGACAGTAGCCCGTCAAGCTTTCAAAATGTCAATTTGATATACAGAAAGATGTTGAAGGATAACTGTTGCGTTCTCGCTTCCAACCCTCGCCTTCACTGTACATATGCATGTAGATATTGAATGGGAGTGATTACCGTATCATTTTACGGACCTGCTGCCGTTAGCAGTGTAGGCTTGCCAAAAAAAGTCTCAGTTTTCAAGAGTCAGATTTTCGAAAAATGTTGCATTTATGGGCAATGGTATGGTTGAGAAGTATTGCAAAGTAATTTGAAAACAAATGGAGAAATTGGAAGCCTTCAATTAAACAAATCATTTGTTTTTAGATTTAGTTGCCCCAGGATCCGATCTCCTCTGGCCATCTTGTTATTCAAAGTCGGGTATTCCTAATTTCAAAGTTCGGAAGAACCCTCTCAACTTATGTAGCGAAATTTTAGATAAAAGCAACAAAACATACTTTTTTGCTATAACGATGTCAAGAATTGCTATTTCAACTTCAAGTTGTGCAGATAAGAAAGGCATTGTTGCAATCACGTGGCCTAAACCTTCGTTTTAGTTACCTCGCACGCTCATCAGAAACACAGGTCTTCCGAACTTTTTTTTCCCGCCAAAAATGAAGACGTCACTAGTAATTGCTGTAATAAACAGTCAGTAAGCTTCCAACACACGATGGTGCAGTCGGTCTAAACGACCCTCTTACTCCCTTTTCTCGACTCTACGTATGAGCACTTGTTGGATGTTGCGACTTTTGCAAGTTTTCCTGAATTTCTCTGAGCCAAAATTTGGTTATTAATTGTCGGGGTACTATAAATAAGCCCCGGTAATGTCCCTCTAGGATTCCTGCCAAAAAATAAGAAATTTGGGCTAAGCCCATTTTCACGAGGAGTGGAACGAAATTCGTGTAGGCTGGACTTGGTTCGTCTCGGCACATTTCTTCAACAACATTTTTCCGTTTTTCACGGCGCCTTCAGCTAACCCATTGCTTGAAGGGAAATAGGGTGAGGATGTGAAATGCTTCACCCCTTTACTGATCAGAAAGGATCTAAATTGATCTCTGAACTGGGGTCCATTATCTGTTATGATGGCTAGAGGCCAGCCAAAAATATTGAACCACTTTTGCAACATTTTGAGTATATCTTCTGTAGTTATCTTGTTCATCTTTTCGATGATTAAATATCCCGAAAAGGCATCGACCAAGGCTATGTTCCGTTGGCCACCGGATTCAAAAAGATCTGCTCCCATTGATTCGAGAGGGTAGGTTTGATCTTGTGTATATGCTTGAAGTTGCTCCCTTTGTTGGGAGGGTTTAAATTTTTGGCATGCAAAACAAACTTGGATGAATTACTTAATTTCATTGGCCATGCCTGGCCAGTAGTAAAGTCGTTTGGCCTGCAAGAGTGTTTTAATGACCCCTTGGTGAGAAATATGTAACCTCTCCAATATCCCAGCTCTAGCTGAAGCTGGTATAATAATTCGATCTCCCCAAGTTAGGAGTCGACAGGCTGAGGCATTAGTCTCTAAAATGGACAGCTCAGACCAAATGTTTTTGTATTTCCGGGCTTCATGTGAGGGTGAAACTTGATCGACCCCTTTCTTTGCCACGAACGCTTCAACTAATGTGTTGTATTTTTCGTCCGTTTTAGGTGCCTTGAGCAAGGAATCTAATGCAGGGTCAATAATTATGCGATTGCAAAAAGTATCATCAATTGAAGGGAAAATCGGAGCTCTAGATAAAGCATCAGCGATTAGATGATCTTTTCCAGCATTCCAAGTTACAGTAAACGAAAAGGAAGCCAAGATTTGTCGGTATTTCAAGATTCTGGAATTACTGATCTCTGTGATATTTTTAGTTAGGACACCAATTAATGGTTTGTGGTCTGTAATGACATGGAAGCTATCCATTCCGCGTAAGTAATAATCACACTTTTGCACGGCTCTAACTATTGATAAGCATTCCAACTCTATCGCAGCATAATTTTGCTGTGTAGATGTGGTCGAAAATGATCCACATTGAATTATACGGGGCCTTAATGTGGCTGTGCCGTAATTATTATTATATTGTAGCAACATATATCCTAGACCGTGTAAACGTGAGGCATCTGTAAGGAAATGGGTCTCGAGCTGAGGATCAAAAGGATGAACTAACATGGGCGAGGATAACAGCTCTCTTGCCTTATCAAATTCCTCTGAAATCTCAGGTGACCATACATACGCTGTATCCTTTTTAAGTAAAGATCTCATACCTTTGGCTATTTGAGCTAAATCTGGCATAAAATTACCTAACTGATTTGCCAAACCTAGGAAGGATCGAAGGGAAGAAATATCTTGGAAATGGAATAGATTCGGGGTTTCCGAGGCATTGGAGTTCTAATTGCAACTCCGATTATTGCCCAACACTAGTCATCTTGTTGACTCCTCTTCATCATCGTCGTGAGCCCGAACTTGTCTTGCTCGACTTTTTCCACCGCGGCGGGTATTAACATTGGTATTTCGTTTATTCCACGCAGCAAGGCAGGCGTTGGGGAAATGAGTACGAGAACCACAAAGTTTACAATGTGCCTTACTTTTAGCCGGACATCCTGGCGTGAGATGGGATGCACTGGCACATGTAAAACATTTAAATAAAAACAACATGCAAAAATAAGTCATGATTCCAAGTGCTTTGCAGTTATGGACGCTGTTCAGGGGTACTTCCAAACAAAATTGGATGATGAATCGTCAAAACTAACAACCTTTCTCCTTCCTTGGGGAAAACTACGATATGGCCGAGGCCCAATGGGATTATGTTCGACGAATGACGAGTGGTGCGCACGCTCAGATTACGTCGTAACATCATTCCCGTGGGCAGCCAAAATCGTGGATGACATATTGATATGGGCAGACAATTATATGGAACTCAAGTCCCGAATGTGCCAAATATTATCAAAGTGTCGTGAGATCAATCTCACCATTTCCAAGAGGAAACTACGTGTGGGCAAAGAAGTGAAATTTGCTGGATATATTGTTTCTGGCTCGTGAGTCAAACCTGACCCAGAGAAAATGTTGGCCCTGAAAAATTTCCCCCAACTGTTTGTCCCTCACTCCTCACACAACTGAAGTATGCTAATCGACGTGTTATTAGAGAATAACGGATGTTGAACTGGCATTTTATGAGCTCAACGATCCCACCCTCTTCAAAGATTGGGAGGGTCGGATCAGTATCAAACTTAATCCGGTCGGCCAAAGCTGGTGCGAGGAACTGACGCACATAAGCAATTTGTTGGTCAGTAGGTGACAAATCGAAGGCGTTTGACCTAATGTAGACGCCCAATTTTTCAATCCAATTCCTCATTTCCACCGGGGAGTTTTGTAGAGAGAGCACATCTGGTTTCAATGTGTCATTCACGGGGGCTTTGAAAGTCACAGAGTCACTATTTTTACTCTGAGATGGCCCACGGACATCTAGAATTTCCTATGTCCTTGGATGGCCCCACTGGTGTTGCTGTCTTCATGGCCTTGGACATGTCGTCTTGAAACTTGTCATAGATGTCGCTAATATTTGCGATTTTGTCCTCCCCTGTTTTTATTCCTTTTGCATCAAGTGTGGGTCCGGCTAGAGCTCTATATTAGAAAGAGTACAATCATATCCAACGCCATCTAGTTCATTCTGCTCGCAACTGCTCGCCGTTCCCAAAAGGATGCACAAGTACCCTCTAAGCTGAACAAGTTTTCCAAATCATCAGACCAAGTTAGCACCTTTTGAGAAACTAAAGGGCCTAGAACCCTAATGAAGGGGTCCAAAATGAACTATTAGTGTGTTTCAAATGATTCAAAGCTGAATTGCCTGTAAAAT